>PVJN01002636.1:0-114215 GCA_004026805.1 Lasiurus borealis | reverse complement strand
ATTTTATACACAAAGGTTATTGTGAAGATGAAGAGATGTATAGTGTTATTATATCTAAGTGGGAAAGTTCTAATTAAGCGTAGAAGAAAATTGGTAATTCAAAAAGGGGTATCACATTCCGGACAAGGCAGAAATGTTTGAGAATCATGATCCAGATGAATGGGTTAAGTTTAGGAATTAAGAGAAATGGTGGAGATTCGCGAAAATGTATGTGTTATGACTTTTGTTTTCTCTGAGGAGTGCAAGTTAATGTCACTTTTACAGACTGAGACAAAGTTAGGCTCATCAAATAAAATGAAAGACTTAAAGTTTCAACGTGATCTAATACAAATCTAGCTGAGTGAAATTACATTATTTTTATTTATAATGTCTTTACTAATTTCTACTTTATATTCCTATTACCTTGATAAGGTTTGAAATGCTTCTACTGTGTAAATGTACATAAAAGAGAATAATTGAATATTACAGAACAAAAGTGATAAAATATTACACACATGTTTAATTATTTACTCTGTGTGCATTTTAAAATCTGGTGGGCTTACCTAACAAATAACTTCTCACATGAGAATGGTGCTGTAGTAGGGAGGGAGGGAGGCCATATTCAGATGACTTGTTTTGAGGGACCATATTTTTGCATTGGGTTGAACAAACACCTTCAGAGGAAACTGACCAGTCCTTCATCTTCCCTATACAACTACTTTTAAATATAAAAGCATGCGTTACAATGGTTGACTTAAATAGCTCCAAATTATATTAACATCGCACCTATATTTTTAATTGCCTTTGAAGAGAATTTAATATGTTCAATTTTGGAACTATAAAAATTGAAAAAAAACATTTTGGGCATTATAATGCTGCCTAGAGATATTTAAATATATATATTTCTTTACTGATTTCAGAGAGGAAGAGGGAGGGAGAGAGAGATAGAAACATCAGTGATGAGAGAGAATCATTGACTGGTTGCCTCCTGCATGCTCCCACCTGGGGATCGAGCCCAAAACCCAGGCATGTGCCCTTGGGCAGAATCGAACCTGGGACTCTTAGTCCTCAGGTTGACACTCTATCCCCAGAGGCAAACCAGCTAGGGCATGCTTAGAGATATCTTATTTCTTGCTATGTCAAGGTAGTCAGAGGCCTATTATTGTTAGAGATCTATTCTTAGCTAACTGGGTAAGTGAGGAATTACTGCCTTCAAAGAAAGTGGCTTCTCTTGTAGAAAACTAAAATAGGCAAATAAAACCAAAATTATTACATTTCAGTTTATGATTAAAGTACCTGTGGCAAGTAGCTCTAACAAAAAAAACAAGCATCAAAATAAGTTGTATTAGTTTTGTTATTGTGTTTCTATATCAACCTCTAGAGAAAGTATTATTATTAATAGTAGTTATTGCACTTGAAACTATATTGCCTTTTCAATAAAATATAATCCAGAAGTCTTGAACTTTATAAAAATAGACTGAAAACAGATGTAATAATAGCAAAGGCATCCCTGTTTTTCTATCCGACAAGAAATTACAGGAGTCCCTGCCTGTATTAAATCCCCCTGATGCTCTTAGTAAATAATTTTTTTTCTTTCCTATACTACAAATGATGCTTTTTTTGCCATTTGATAAGTACTTGTGAACTAGCCTTTAGCTTTTACAGAACAGGACTGATTTCTTGAAATATTTTTAGAGGAGGAGTCTCTATATGAACCTTCAGTCACTTGTTGTATATATTTTCATAATTATTTAAAAATATACACTTCAGATTTTCTCAATTGTTTAATTATGCTTAAATGATAGTGAAATGCAGAGTAAACATTTTATTCAACGATTATATGATTAGTAACATGCAGCTTAAATGAATATATTTTAGATACTTGAATCAAGATTTTTATAAAATGGATGATGTCTGTTTTTTTAGACTAACTTTTAAACTGTAAAAATCAGTTAAGGTCCACTTGGCTTTAGAATTCTGTATCTTTGCTGTTTAGAGAAAGAAAAATGTGGAAGATGTAGAAATAATTCTATGATATAAGAAATGTTTAAGATTTCTATCTACAAATAATATAACTATAGATAATATATGCTAAAATTCATGTATGCTTGTATTTTTCCATAAAAATAAACAATAGGATCATTATGCCATGTGGCTAAGCAGACAATTTCTATTTTAGCCCGTGATAAATTAAATTCTTTCTTTCATGTGAACTTGACCATCTATTTTTATGTTATGGCTTCGGTGTATTGCAATCAGAAATAGTCATGCCCTTGAATCAGGAACCATGTTATTATTTCAGAATCTCCTAAATCATTACTCAAAATTAGTCCAGGAAAAATCTGATCAGTGGCTCTGAAAAATGTCCCCTGTTGTTTGCTTATTCATTCCACATCTTTTCTTGTTTCCAATCTGAGTGTGTTTCTTTAAGTCTATTTTTCTCTCCCATTATGTGCTTTATAATAAGAGAACAGAGGAAGAGATTCTCAACATCTTTGACTGGGAAATAATCTTTTATTGATTAGAGCTGAAGATTTAAAGGTTTCCTTAGATAGAAGTGCAGCTATAATGACACTTTAGGGTAAAGAACAGTGAGTTTTCTTCTTCACAGTAGCAGCTAATGAAACACCTTTTGTTTGATGAAAAAGAACCAAAGATCTGGAATAGTGGCTAGGAGGAAATTCTTACAGGTGTGTAGAAGAGATGATTAAAATGATAAGAAATTGCCTTAAAAAAACAACAACACAATACTGTTTTACTGATCCTTTACATTTCATCCAATATTTACAATATTTTAATAGTGTAGGACAAGATTTATAATTAAAATTATAAAATTAACAGTTGCAAAAAGTAGGACAATAGAAAATAAGGTAAACTTCCAAAATGACTACTTCAGTTAAGGAAGGAAGGAAGAGAGGTGAATAGCTTTTATGTTCTCTTGTGGCTGCTTGGCCTGAAAAGGATAGTAATTATACATTGTGAATTTTAGTAGCGTTTCCTGTGCAAAAATATGTATTTTGTAGGATTGGCACATAAAAATCATTCGATTTACAAGTTTATTAAAGTCCTTCTACCCTTATTTTTATATAATCAGTTTATAGAGTATTTAAAATATGTTTGCTAGAACACAATTTTTTAAATTTTTATTTTTACTCTTGTGTAAGACTTATAAATCAAGGATTTACTGTTTCTAGGCTATTGACTATGCACTGAGTCTAAAGTTGTGAATGTATATGTATATGTATATGTGTATCTATATCTATGTCTATGTCTGTACCTATATCTACCTATAGATTCCCTGACCTCACAGAGCTTTCAGTCCAATAGGAGGAAAAGAGAAAAAAAATAATAATAGAAATAAAAAAATATTCTATATTCTATAGCTACATAAGGGAATAACTGAGATTAAATGTGAAGGAATATTTAAACACCTACAAAAATTTAGATGAAAGTTATAAACTGGGAAACTTGTAGTATTTAAAACTTGATCAAATTGTGAATATTTAAATATCTATATCAAAGACAAAATTATGTATTTCTGGCTTGTTTTGAAGAGCTGGAAGATGTGACAGTACTGGGGAAACCTCCACTTGACACTGGCCCACTGGGTCTGAAAAGGGCTACCCCTTCTGGACAAGTCATGCATCAGCCTGGAGCCATATATTCCACTATCCCATGTTTCCATATTGACTCTGAGACTGAGTGTTGACAATCGCATTTGTAGTTATAAAATTAAAAACTACACAAAAAAAGAAAACAACAATAAAAATTTGAGCACTTCCTTTTATGAGTACAATGCTCTTGTAGGTAGATATGATTTTCCCTCAGCAAGCTTTTTGGAGGAAATGACATGTAAGTTTAAATCTGAAGAATGAACAAAGAAATAAAAGGGGATGATTTCACTGTGAGGCACTTATTCTCTTGGCTAATAAATACTCACAGTACCTAATATGTGGTGGGCACTGTGGTACCTTGGTTTAGAATTATACCTAGTCCCTGCTCTAATGGAGCTCACAGTGGACTAAGGAGACGGTATGTGACAAGATCCAGAATTTGGCAGAGCATGAAACACAGAGTATGAGTAGGTTCATTGGTCAGAGGTAGAGCCTGACAGTGAGAATGTTGATACAGTTGAGTAGAAAGAAAGTCTGTATCGAAGGTCTTCTGATCCATGTTTAAAAAAATCAGATTTTATCCTAAAAACAAATGTAAATGAGAAGGTATCGCACAATTTCACGTCAGTACTTTGAATAATTGTGTGTGTGTGTGTATGTGTTACACTTGATAAATAACTCAGAATCTGGGCTGGAGAATGAATGAGAGATAGAGCATGTAGGTATGTAGTTTGGGTAACTTAGCATGTCAGTAAAGTAAGTGAGAGAGGGTGGTGGGGGTGGTGAGGAATGAGCTGAATAAAAAGTCATGTGGTACTTAAATAAGCATAAATGAAAGGGCATTCACCCCATCTTCCTCAGTGTCCCTCTTCCCCAGTACCTAATATATTTCCTGATACATAAGAAACTTCAGAAATTTTGTTGTATATTATTTTGTTACAAACTGTCTGGTTTGTTATAAATAGTGCCTAACACATAATGAACTCTTATTTAGTGTTACAAATAGGCTAGTGAGGAAAGGTATTGAAGTGGTAATGGACAAGAGCTGTGAAATCAAACCGTTTTTGAATTCAAATTTTAGCTTAACTGTTTCATTTAAGGATTCACTTTTCATAAGCTCTGTGACCCGGAGACATGCTATGTTTACCTTTATTGTGTCTCAGTTTCTTCATATGTGGAATTTATGTTAGTTGGTGCAAGGATTCAATTAACACATGCAAATGACTCAGAGCAAATATAAAGAAATAAAAAGTTTGGGTCTATCCTAATCAGCACAATGGACAGTGGCACTACTCTGACCATTTTTCTGCAATAATAGGTTTTTTTTTTGTTGTTGTTGTTGTTCTAAGCTATTTCCTTTATCAAGGAAACCATATTTAATCCCATTTAAACATTGGTAAAGAATTATAGTATTCCTAAACCCTAAACAGATATGTAAATAACAAATTCACTTATACATTCTGATAGCATGACTGAAGTAAAAGAAAAGTACTTTGATCCAAGGAATGCAACTATGTTTAGCAACCTCAGAGAAATGTCAGATGCCAAGAAAGAGCTGGGTGTGAAAATAGGAATAGTAGAATATGCATAAATGAAGAGACATTCACCCCACCTTTCTAAGAACAAATTGTACAATTTGAAGCCTATTAGAAGTAAACAAACAAAAAGATGGTTAGAGCCATCAGCTAAACTGTAATTTCTCATAATGCACAATGTTCACAATATCACTGAAACATACTGAGGCTAGAAAGTAGGATAACCTTAAATAAGGCACAATTACAAAGATGTACAAAAGAATAAGAAGAGGATGTTAACCCTAATACATACTTCCACTTAGATTTGAAAGATCATTCAATAGGAAACCAGGAGACTAAATTGCAACTCATTTTATTTATAACTAAAGGCCTGGTGCATGAAATTCATGCACAAGTGGGGTGTGTCCTTCAGCCAGCCTGGTCCCTCTCCAATCTAGGACCCCTTGAATCGGGCCTAAATGGGCAATCAGACATCCCTCTCACAATCCAGGACTGCTGGCACCCAACTGCTCACCTGCCTGCCTTCCTGATTGCCCCTTACCACTTCTTCCTGACAGCCTCATCACCCCCTAACCACTCCCTTCCAGCCTGATTGATGCCTAACTACTTTCCTGCCAGCCTGTTTGCCCCTAACTGCCCTCTCCTGCAGGCCTGGTCACCTCTAACTGTTTTCCCCTGCAGACCTGGTCATCATAACTGCCCTCCCCTGCAGGCCTGGTCACCTCTAACTGTTTTCCCCTGCAGACCTGGTCCCTCCCAACTACCCTCCCCTGCTAGCCATCTTGTGGTGGCCATCTTGTGTCCACATGGGGGAAGATTTTATGACCACGTGGGGACAGTCATCTTGTGTGTTGGAGTGATGGTCACTCTGCATATTACTCTTTTATTAGATAGAATAGATGCCTGCTGCAAGCTTGTTTGCCCTGAAGGGTATCCCAGATCAGGGTGGGGGTTCCCTTGGGGCATGGGGTGGCCTGGGCAAGGGGCCTGTGGTGGTTTGCAGGCCAGCTATGCCCCCCAGCAACCCAAGCAGAGGCCCTGGGATCTGGGATTTATTTACCTTCTAAAATTGAAATTTTGTAGAGTGGAGTAGAGCCTAGCCTTCTGCTCGCTCTGTGGTGGCAGCCATTGACACTTTGCAGCCTTAAGCAGAGGTCTTGGCTGATCAGGGTGTGTGGAAAGCTTGACTTCTTCTACCTCCAGGGACAACCCAAGCCTCCCTCCTGCTCTCTCTGTGCCATAGCCATCTTGATTGGGTTGATTTGCATACTTGCTCCTGAACGGCTTATGGGTGTGGTTTGTGGGTGTGGCAGAGGTATGGTCAATTGGCATATCACTCTTTTATTAGATAGTACTAGTACCCCTGTGCACAAATCCATGTGCCGGTAGGTTGCTGCCATCCTCCTGTAGCTTCCTCTGTCCCCCTCCCCCTCTCATAGCTTGCTTCCCTGTCCTGTCCTACTGCTCTCTGCTGCTTGCTTGTAGTACACTGCCCCTTCCTCCCGCAGATCCATAATCTAGTCCTTATAATGGTTGGTTGTTATGCCTCATGACATATGGATAATTAGCATATTCCTCTCTTATTATGCAGGATTAGTCATTGGCCAAAACAGATGCTACCTTATGTAATAATGAGTAAAATTTATCAAGAAGGAGTAAGCTAGACAATGTGATAGAAAAATAATCTTCAGAAAAATTGAAAAGAAACAATCATAAAATATGTTATCAAAATATTTTTCTTGCTGAAACCAGTTTGGCTCAGTGGATAGAGCGTCGGCCTGCAGACTGAAAGGTCCCGGGTTCCATTCCGGTCAAGGGCAAGTACCTTGGTTGCGGGCACATCTCCACTGTGGGACATGCAAGAGGCAGCTGAGCGATGTCTCTCTCTCATCGATGTTTCTAGCTCTCTGTCCCTCTCCCTTCCTCTCTGTAAAAAATCAATAAAATATATTTTAAAAAATATATATTTTTCTTTATTGTAAAATGTTAGTGTTTTGAATCAAAATGGCTTTCTTAAAATGAGACCTTATATCAGCCAAGGACCGCCCTGCCTGAATCAAGGGCTTGCATGGAGTCAGCTTATTTCCAACATGGTATTTGGGAGCAGGAATGAGGAATACAGAAGTGGAAAAGGGAATTAAAACAAAAATTAAAAGACAAATTCAAGAATTGGTGGTGGAGGATGGTTTATGAAGTTGGTCTCTTATTTGACAAATGATGTTTAATCCTCTATACATTCTATGGAATCCTTTGGATTGAATCTCAGAACTGTGGACAGGGGTGAGGCTATGAAAGGGGATACATTTTCTTGTGTGTGTGATGACTGAGTGGTTTTTAGAAATTGGCCATCTAGGTGTTCCATACTAACACGGGCACAACAGTAAGAAAGCAACGGTATAGAAAGTAGTTTACAAATATATATATATAAAGTAGAAATGCTGCTTTGAAAATCTGAAAAAACTATTTTTAATTTGTTATTTAATTAATTTCCACCGTGTAGGAGGTCCAGGGGAAAACCTAATTAATTATGAATCCTCCCTAAGGAATTCTAATTAATTAGAATTTCATTCAGTAGACATATTCTTCAAATGGGAATAAAAGTATCACCTTATTTCTGATATAGCTGGATAGGAGGACTTGTTTCCAATATTAGGATAAAAATCATGTTTTTTAAAAAAAACTATGTCATGAATTAAAATAATCCCCATTCTCACCTCCACCTCTAATACTGCTGTACAGTTAGAGAAGGAGCCCCCTTGATGGATGGATACGTAAAGGGCCTCATGGTGGGAGTAAGGAAGGCGGCAGGCAGTGGAGAATTCCTGCCTCAGGGACCTTAAGTATTAGGAAAGGAAAGAAAAAGCATGGCTTGTATCTATCCCAGATACTCACCACAAACAGCATATAGAACCAGGGCTGTCCACTTTCAGAGTGTGGTATTACTTCTTCGCCTCAAATATCTGCCTTGCAGAATTGTTGCAAATGGGCCTTCTGAGGGCCTTGCATTGGGAAAGGGCTCACAGGAACCAACTTTGCTCCTGAGTTTGGTGAACAGCAATTGAATTTGCAGAGTAACCCGAAGAAAAAGAAATACTAGGGTTTCAATAGTTCCTAGAAATAAGGAGTTTAAATTTTATCATTCATCCTATTTCTTTAAAGAAAAATAGAGCAAACACTTGACTGCTTACAGGAGTATTTAATAAGGAATAGAAATATTTAATCCTCACACAAGCTCTCTAAGCTAGCTTTTCCTAGTCACCTTTCACTTGTTTGGAAATCACAAGTTTGAAGAAGCTAAGTACATTGTCCGAAGTCTTTGGAGTAATTAAGATTGCTGGAGCTTTTCTTATAACCTAAACCAATTGAGTTTAAGCATCATGAACTATCATTTCTGAGATTTTCAGCATCATGAACTATCATTTCTGAGATTGCAATCACATTTAAATACTGTGAGAACATTCTCCCAATACATTATTAAAAATAAGATAAGGTTTCTTACTGATTCAGTTTCATACTAAAAATCTAAAAGATACAGCATTATGGTTTCTCAAGGTCTTAAACTTGGTGTCGGCAGAACATCCCATAAAATTAAGTTGCTTAAATTATTAACATTTCTGAGAATCATTTTATTACTATATGATACTTGAAATATAGCATTAGTACGTTCTTTACCTACTATTAGGAGATACAGAGATGTGTATGAATTTGTATTATACTACTATTAGTTTCTCCAAGTTACTAGTACTCGGTTATGCTCATGAGATAAGCACAGAGTTTTACAATGAACTTTTTTAAAAAAACTCATTAAATGTATACATAAGATGTATGACATTCACTACATGCAAATTATACTGCAACATTTTTAATAAAGGAATAAAAACTGAAAATATTCTGAGAGACTTGAGAGTCATATCATCCAATTTTATGCACAGGATACATTTTGATTTTTCTTTGAACTGTTTAAAAATGAATAAAAAACATATTTATAATACATATTTATAATGCAATGTGTCATGTGAATGATGACTCCATATTTGCTTATATTGAAAAGGTGTTTATTATTTTGACATGATAATTTTATTGAGGTTATGTTTATGTTTTTTAAAGTAACTAGCATATATATATATATATATATATGTATATATATATATGCTGGCATATTTAAAATTAAATAATTCCCTAACTTGCATTTGTTTTAAATTAACAAAAATAAAAACAAATATAATTTTTGCAATGATGAATGTTCAGGTGACTATCAAATTTAACTTCATGACATTTTGAAATATAAAAAAATAGTAAGCCACACATTGCAATAATGGTATTTTTAAATTATACTTCCTTTTGGTTTCTTTTTTCTACTAATAGTCTTCTTTGTTTATAGAAGCTAATTAGTGAAGTGGCTGATTTCCTCTACAAAGCTAAAAATTCTTAGATAATCATAACAATTTTAATATTTTAGTAGCAAGAGGACTTTATTATCTTCCTTATTACTTTGTTGATATAATTAAATTAAATTAATCTCACTGTCTGGTTCTCTAAATAGCTGCCTTTACAATAAATCTTGTGCTCTTTTCATTTTATAGCTCTTACTTGTTCTTCCAAGGAATATTTGTTATAACCTGTATTAGTCAGGATTCTCCAAGGAAACAAATCCAATAGGATGTATGCATATATACCATAAGGAATTAGCTCACACAAGTAGGGAAGATGGCAAGTCCTGAGATATTCAGGGTGAGTTAGCAAACTGAAGAGTCAGGATAGTTGATGGTATAGTTTCAGTCTAAGTCTGAAGACTTGAGAAAAGGCTAGAAAAGCCAATAATGTTGACCTAGTCTGAAGGCCAGCAGGCTTGCAACGCAGGAAGAACCAATATTTCAGTTCAAATACAAAGTCAGGTAAAAGGCTGATAGCCAATTTAAAGGCTATTATTCTCCCTTAGTTATGGGAAGCCCAGTTGTTTTTATATCCAGGCCATCACCAGATTAGGTGAGGCAGATATACATTACGGAGGGATATCTGCTTTGCTCTACCATCTGAAAAGTGAATCTCATGCAGAACACCTTTACAAAAACACCCAGAATAATGTTGAATCAAATATTTGGCTAATGTGTGCCCATCAAATTAACCATCATAAACAATGTGCTTATAATTATACTTGCATTGTGCATATAAGGTTTTGCATATTTAAAAAGTGCTGTAATTACTTCAGTTGTAATATTCAAGTCAGATTTTTAAATCTAAGAAAGTAATTTCAGGGCTATTTAAAAATATAGTAGACCCATAACTGTAATCAGTTGTGGAGGTCAGAAAATGACTAAACAATATTAATGGCTATGCAGAAGTACAGCTCAAGTGTGAGTCAGAAGAGAACTACATAAATCAGTAATATCCACATGGTAAAGAGAGAAGACAAGAAACTCAATTCTGGAAGGACCTGTACATTCTACTAAATAAAAAACAGTGCTGCTAGACTTTAATTTGAGTTGTTAAATGACATTGTTTCATAGATTTAGCCTCATCTCACATAGAATTAACTCCACATGGCAGAGCTAAACTATAAACACCCTGTATACATTTTAAAGTTTTCTAAAGTAGCCTAATTTTAGATGTTGCATTTTATATTTATTTTAGATTTGTTTCCCCTTTAGTTTTCTATTATTGTTTTCTATTATTTAGATTTGTTTCTCCTTTAGTTTTCTATTATTGAATGAGTCCAAAGTGGATTAGTTTATCTCCATCACTTCAAGTAACAAGGAAGAGATTAAGAAACACATAATTCTAGGAAGATTAAAAAAAAAAATGTTGGACGACATAGTGTATTATTTATGTTAGTAAGAAAAGAGCTAATTTTTCTTTTTAGAAATTAACCCCCAAATCTATGGGGTTAGACATTTCTTCCTTTCTTACTCAGATGAAGTCTAAAATGGGTTTTCCTGATGAGTTGGTGGCCTTGCATGGAAAGTATTTGAGGCCAGGTCTATATTCTGATGACATTCTATTTGCCATAGCTCAGTCACATAACCACAACTAACTACAGAGGGACTAGGAAAAAAATCGGGCTCTGTCCAGAAAGAAAAAAAAATGAGTTGAGGAACAAATGGGCAACCTCTGCCACAACTGAGCAACCAACCACGGCCAATTTAAAAGCACTGAATTAAAAAACTGAGGTAAAAATGTCAGAGGTCCCCCTCCAAAATCTGTGCTCATGGTATAGTGCATTACCGAAAGGTAACACAATGAACAAATTCAAAATTAAAATTTCTCTTTTGAAACACAAAGGTTCTTACTTCTCTTGTAGGAGTTACATAATTCTCTATTTTATATGTCTTCAAATAAAGGCATGTTTTATTTTAAAAATTGCTCATACATAGATATAAATAGATTAATTTGCATTAAAATATTTCTGAAAGTATATATAATAAATGACTACAAGATTTTCAGCAATAATATATAACTAAAGCATGGAGAACATTTTTTAACCCCAAGTCAACAGGAAAAAAATGTCACAAGTTAGATTCTGATTAAAAATAAAATCTTACAAAAAAGCTGTGGGAACCAATAGGAATTTTAGAAAACAATAAAAATACACAAAACCTGTCAGGGTGTTACTGAAATTAGAAAACAAAAGATAATTAAACTACCCCAAATATTTTGTTTTGCTATTAGAATTGAAAATTGGAAGGATAATTATGGAAATAAACATTGAGCTTGAAGGGAAATTTTTAATTGTAAATATTAATTCTGAAAATTAAAGAACAAGAACATAGGCAAGTATAAATTGTAATGAAAAACTATATCCTCAATCAAGGTTTTCCAAAATAAGGTTTAAAATATACATTTCTGTGTGCACGTGTGTTTGTTAGTTTGTGCAAGTGTTTTATATATATATATATATATATATATATATATATATATATATATATATATATATTATTAGAGACCTGGTGCACAATATTTGTGTACTTGGGGGAGGGGCCCTCAGCCTGGTCTGTGCCCTTTAGTAGTCTGGGAGCCTTCAGAAGATGACTGACTGATGGCTTAGGCCCCGAGGGGAGTGGGCCTAAGCTGTAGTTGGACATCCTTAGCGCTGTGTTTGCCAGCCATGAGAGCACACTGACCACTAGGGGGAAGCTCCTGCACTGAGAGTATGCCCCCTTGTCCCCACCCACGGATTAAGTCAACGAGGACCCTAGAGGGGGAGTGGGGATGAAAAGGACAAAAGATACAAGGAATGGAGACAAGACAAAGGTCTGATCAAGTCTCATTTATTCAACAGGAGTTCAGGGTATTTATAGGGAGGAGGAATGAGGCCTAGCCCTTAAGTTGAAACACCTATCCTAGCCCTTAAGGCAAAACACCTGACTTATGGGAAAGAGAGAGGGTTTGGGGTAATAGAAACTTAGCCCAAGGTTAGTGCTAACGTGGCTGAAGCTTACTACAAAATGGCTGTCAAGCACAACAAGTTTCCCACAGGTCCCCCTTTTCTTTAAACTTTGAAAGGCCGAATATCCTTGAGGGGACTGTGCCTGTCTTAGGTCAGGAACTACCATACGGTACCAACCCACCTTACCCGTCATTGGAAAGCAGGGCAGCATAACACCCAGTTCCTGGCTTAGAGGGCGGTTGGTATCACATATAAGTTCCAGTTGCCCGTCTCTGGCTAACCAGCCCAGCACACCAAGGCAGAAAGTTTGTTATTAGAGTAATTCCTCAATTACTCTATTGAATGTCATCATATTCCTTGAATATTAGAGTAATTACCTCAATTACTCTATAGGATGTTATCATATTTCTCCTTTTCAAGGAGTTTGCAACTTTCCCTTTCGGCCATCTAAAGTTTATGATAATGGACCTATATAGATTGCATCTTAATGGCATCCACTTGTTGCTTGATAAAAGCCATCAATTTATTAAAAAGGAAAGGTCCTAGCGATAGGATTATTAGTAAGCCAAGCAGAGGTCCTAATAAGGGAAGGAGGTAGGGTAATATTCCATTTAGCCTGCTCCACAAAGGGTTGTCAAATAGTTCTCTTCTTCTTTTTATTAGGTCTTCTTGTAGCTTCTTTATCTTATCACGAACAATGCCCGATTTATTTGCCTAAAAGCAGCAGCGTTCCTGTAGAGCCAAACAGATCCCTCCCTGTTCTGCTGTCAATAAATCTAATCCTCTTCTATTCTGGAGGACTACCTCCACTAAGGAGTTTATCTAATCTTGAATATAATGATATATGTTTCTGGGTGACCCCCTTGTGGGGTACCATTCCCCTTTTTTATTTAATCTATTGTGAGTTTTAAAGAGAGATGTGCCCTTTCAGCGATTCCTTGACCTTGGGGATTATAATTCTGTTAATTGGGCGGAGCAGCCATTTGTGGTAAATTGTACCACCTTGTCCTGGTAAGTATAAGCAGCTACACCTGTAGAAGACCCATCAATAAACACCAATAGGGCATTATTTAAGGGGATAAATGTGGTGATTTTAGGGAATACTAATTAATGTTTATTAGCAAAATCAATAAGTTTGTCTCTACTAGGCCTGAAAATTCTTTACCATCTAGCTGTAAAGACATAAGAGGTTTTTGTGTTGATATTATCTCTGCCCAATAAACATCTTATGACCCAAAGCCTTTATTACCTCTTTGTTTAATAACTGCTCCCACAGAGCAAGGCTTGGGTTGCCCCTGGCCATGGAGGAAACCAAGCTTTACCCACACCTTAAGCCTCTGCTTAAGGCAACACAGTTTCAATGGCTGTGTGAGCAGAAGGCTTGGCTATGCTCCAGGCTACAAAGTTTTAATTGTAGAACATAAATAACTCCCAGATACCAGAGCCTCAGCTTGGGTCGTGAGGGGGGCAAGGCCTGCCTGAAAACCACCACAGGCCCCTCGCCCAGGCCACCCCACACCCCAAGGGAATACCGACCCTAATCCAGGACACCCTTCAGGGAAATATTAGCCCCCACCCATGCACCAGGCCACTATCCTATCTAATAAAAGAGTAATATTGACTCTTTGATTGACTGCCCCTGTGTGGTCACAAGATCCTTTTCCCATGTGGACACAAGATGGCCAGCAGGGGAGGCAGTTAGCATGGACCAGGCCTGCAAGGGAGGGCAGTTGTAGGTGATCAGGCTAGCAAAGGAGGGCATTTAGGGGTGACCAGGCTGGCAGAGGAGGGTAATTGGGGGTGACCGGGCCTTCAGGGAAGGGCTGTTGAGGGGGACCCAAGCCTTCAGGGGAGGGCCGTTAGGGGTGACCAGGCTCACATGGGAGAGCAGTTAGGGGTGACTAGGCCCAAGGATAGGGCAGTTAGGGGCAAACAGGCTGGCAGGGGAGCAGTTAGGCATCATCAGGCTGGCGGGCAGAAGTGGCTAGGGTCAATCAAGAAGACAGGTTGGTGAGCAGTTGGGAGCTATCATTCCTGGATTGTGAGAGGAATGTCCAACTGCCTCTTTAGGCCCGATCCTACCTGGATGGGGCCTAAACGGGCAATCGGACATCCTTCAAGTGGTCCCCATATTGAAGAGGGAACAGTCTGGGCTGAAGGACAGCCCCCACCCATGCACAAATTGCATGCACCAGGCCTCTAGAATATAAATGAGATAACATGGCTAAGTTGTTTTAAAATTTATTCATCAGACTTTGACTTTTCTGAATCTCTTTTTAGATCAAAGTTATAGATATACATATCATATATGAATGAATGAATATATATATATATATATATATATATATATATATATATACATATATATTTGCACACAGTATTATCTTTTTCTATTAAAGAGTTCTGAGAATATACCATTTTCTTTCGAGTTATTTCTTCTTAATGGTTGCTCTTTAAAGATATTCTTCCAAAAATATTCAATATTTTCCCAAATTCTGACAGTAATTTATATGTTCTGATGCTCATTCTTAATCAATGTTTTCTGTAAGTAAATGTTTTCACACAACAAGCAGGACTCATTAGCCTGCTTTCACCATTTCTTAGTTTGCTGATTAAATTGTGATAGTTTACAGTTAGGCGGTGATATTAACAAGAATAACAGCCAAGTTGGTACCTGCTGGGCTGATAGCAACTGTAAATGGCATTGATTATCACACAGTTTTAGTGATATTGAAAAGTGAAAAAAAAATAGATTTAACACAGTAATAACTTCTTTAACATGGATGATCAATTTCTATTTTTCTTCTAATCAGTTTATAGCAATGGTTCTCAACCTGTGGGTCGCGACCCCTTTGGGGGTTGAATGACCTTTCACAGGGTCACCTAAGACTATTGGAAAACACCTATTTCCCATGGTCTTTGGAACCAACACACCGTTCCTCGGTGTAGCAAAATGTAGAAAAGTAGTTTACTGTTGTCATATTAAGACTGTTACCCATGCTACACCATGATTCAAGACAAAATTTCATTTATTTGTAATTAGAAATAAATATTTCACAATATATAATTACATATTCTTTTTGTGATTAATCCCTATGTTTTAATTGTGTTGAATTTGTAACAATGAAAATATATCCTGCATATCAGATATTTATATTATAGTTCATAACAGTAGCAAAATTACAGTTATGAAGTAGCAACAGAAATAATTTTATGGTTGGGGGTCACCACCACATGAGGAGCTGTCTTAAAGGGTCATGGCATTAGGAAGGTTGAGAACCACTGGTTTATAGTTTATGAATACAATTTAATGATATAAGAGGAATTAATAGAAATACTATATACATAATCTGAACATAAGACCCCTTTCCAGCCGAAACCGGTTTGGCTCAGTGGATAGAGTGTCAGCCTGTGGACTGAAAGGTCCCAGGTTCGATTCCAGTCAAGGGCATGTATCCTGGTTGTGGGCACATCCCCAGTAGGGGGCATGCAGAAGGCAGCTGATCGATGTTTCTCTCTCATCGATATTTCTAACTCTCTATTCCTCTACCTTCCTCTTTGTAAAAATTCAATAAAATATTTTTTTAAAAAAGACCCCTTTCCATCTTACTGTTAAATATGAAGCTCTTACTTTTTAGAAAACATATAACTAAAATAATATACTTTGTAGTACCAACTACACTGTTAGTTAGAAAGGGTCACAGTCAGCCCAGCTGGCATAGCTCAGTGGTTGAGCATCCTCATATGAACCAGGAGGTTAAGGTTCAATTCCCCACCAGGGCACATGCACAGAATGTGTGCTTGGTCCCCAGTGTGGGGTGTGCAGAAGGCAGCAAATGAATGATTGTTTCTCATCATTGATGTCTCTCTCTCTCTCTGTTTCCTCTTCCTCTTTTAAACCACTAAAAATATGTAATGTTTTTTAAAATGGTCACAGTTCAAAAGGTTCATCATAGTTGGTTACGTGAAATTATTTATAGATGGACAGATACTTATTAAAAACATTTTAATATTAAAACACACATTTGTGTAATTAGTATATTCTCAGAAGCATCTAGGGTGTACATTTATAATGATAGATTAAATTGAATTGCCAAGTCTTAGGAAACCGAGACAAGAGATGATCAGGTAAAAGTGCAGTAGGTAGTGCCATAGTTGAGAATAGAACACAATGTAGTGGTTGATCAGTAGAGAATATGCTGTCAAGTTATACAGATATTGTTACAGCTTTAATTTTTAGCATTTTGTTCAAGAGGGAACAACAGTTGATGAGAGTACCCTGCCAAGACGAACTAGCATAAGCCAAGAAACAGAAGTGCAAAACTACATGGGATATTATGGATAGAAGGTTTGGCCCTGTTGAAATTAATCACTGAATTTAAAGATATGCTATATTAGCAAAAAAAGATTTTTAAAAAAAATCTTATCACTTTGGATAAGAATGCAAAGTGAAGGAAATATATAAAATGATACTGAATATATAAAATCATATATGGGACCATCCATGTAAGCATGAATAGAGTTTTAAGCTTTATCATTGACTCATAATGCAAAAAATAAACTTTTGTTGGTAATCTGAAAGGTGGGTTAAAAGTAAAGTATTGAAAGTTGTCAGCCGATTACAAAAAGAGCTTAACCATGCCCTAGCCAGTTTTGCCCAGTGGGTATGCCTGAAGGCCCCCCTCTCCATTCTAGTTAAGGGCATATGCCTGGGTTGCGGCTCAAATCCCAGTAGGGGGCGAGCAGGAGACAGCCGACGGATGATTCTCATCATTGATGTTTCTACCTCTCTCTCTCCCTTCCTCTCTGAAAAAAAAAAAAAGTAAGAAAAGAGCCTAAACTCAAGGATAAAGTTTAATTAAGATCTTAAATTTGGTAATACATGTTATAGAATGAAATGGAGAGTCATGGGGAAGGTAAAATTGTCCATTACCTATGAAAGTGGTAAAGAGAAAAATTATCATAATTAATTAATAAACCTTATTACCAATGATGAGATTATTTTAAAGGATTAATTTAGGACTTTTCTCTCTATAGATAGATGGCAATAGGTAGATAGCTGGTACATATATTAGAATATATAGAAAAGTATCACATCCCTGGTATTTCCAATTGTGAAATTTGATCTCTATCCAGGCTAAGAATATGCGATATGATACTCTCTCATGATGCTAGGAAGAAGTGGCAGCAAGCCACAACTCCTGGTAAACCAGGAGATCCTGAGAGTAAAGAGCAGGTAACTCTGTAGTGTGCTGTGTTGCCAGTGTTTTTTGAATACTGTTTTGTCTTTGTGCATCCTACTATGTCTACAAAATGCCCCTTTATATCTCCTACTTCTGGGGAGAAGAGGAAAGCAATTGCTCTTGAGATGAAATGCAAGGGAATTTGCCAATTGTAAACTAATATATGTGTTCTGACGAGGCTAAACTGTAATGCTAAATAAATAAGTTGTATTAAAAATACTAAATTTTAATTATTAGTTGAGAATGATCTGCATTTTAGACTTACCATATTTTCAATTTATGATGGGTTTATTGGGCTATAATAAGTGGAGGAGCATCTGCCTGTGTGTACATTTATATGGGAGGGGTAGACCGTGGATCATGTTACCTTAAATAACCAGTTTTTAGACTTGAGAAAAATGAAACCCATTTCAAGCTTAAGCCAAACAAGGACCAAGCCCTTTGACTCTTCACAGTTGCACACATAATACACACTAAGCAGATCTGTGTATCACATTTCCCTGAGCACAGAGAAAATGAAGAGTCATTCGTGTGTTTTGTTTTTTTTATTAGTACACCTTGGATATTAGATATTTATTACAAGACACATTTTATGTACAGAGAAGCTCAAATGTAATGAGTTAATGAAAACTTTTTAAAAGTCATTTTTACTTTATCCCTAATCACTTTCCAGGCTCTTATTTTGTTATTAACTCCAATTGTTTAACACTGTAAGAAAGGCCTACCATAATTATTATCAAATGAACAGTTTTATAGTAAGAATAGCAAAAGTATAAATAACAATATTATCCAGTAATTGTTCACAAATAAATGAATTTAAGTATTATTTCTTGTTTTCTAGTAAAATATTACCATAGACACAGAATAGGTGAAAAAAAGCATGACACATACCAAGGTATTTTAAGATAAATAATAATAAATATGCAACATTGCTAAAATTATAAAGTTTAAAAACATCATGAAAAGGACAATAATGTGGTACAATTATATTATAACAAAACTCTTTACATATAATATGATTATGCTCAGCTTCTAAAAGGCAAAAGTAAATAAATAAAACAAATTCCATAAGATTTAATATAACAGCTTCCTGTAAGAATTTTCTCTCTGAAGATCTCCAACTTCAGAGAATTTTCATTCTGAAGTCTCATAAATTACATTATCAAGCAATGCAGACATTATTTTTGAAACTATCATTTTCTCTGCTTTGAAGTTATAATGACAATGATTTCAATGTGTTTAGAAGGCATTCTAAAATATCTATTTCCAGAGATAGTGTTTTTTTTCCACATTTTTCCTATCAATTTTCTTTTAGGTACCTTATTATCTCAAAATTAATGTAAAAATAAGAATTAGACTACCATAGTTTTTATCCTTTTGATAGACAACAATGTGGTAGGAAAATAATATAAGGCAGTGCTGGGAATCTATGTTGCTTGGACTAAAGATGTATTCATCAGACTTTGTAGTCGCAATTTATAAAAGACAGAAAATCACATTGTAGGGCCTCTTGCTAATTGAAAGAGTCAGTAAGTGAAGTTTACCAGAAATAGGAAGAAAATTTCTAATCTACACCCAAATGTTACAATTGTCCTGATATGTGGCTACCTAGATATCCAAAATTTAGATTTGAGTACAACTTCCTCTTATGTCTATAGATTTCCTTTTATTTCCCAGTAACCAAAATCCTGCTCCAAAAGCCAGGGAGAATTTGGGGGGATCTTTTAATTGGCCCATGAGTTAAAAGACAAGCTACCGATGTAACG
The DNA here is from genome assembly GCA_004026805.1 of Lasiurus borealis. Lineage (NCBI taxonomy): Eukaryota > Metazoa > Chordata > Mammalia > Chiroptera > Vespertilionidae > Lasiurus > Lasiurus borealis. The sequence continues at coordinate 94,694 of PVJN01002636.1, read as the reverse complement.
CATTTTGGAAGATGTATATTATTTCTTTAAAACTCAACCAGAAATTCAATAATTCATTGGTGGTTGTAGGATTATCATTAAAAAGCCAATGTACAAAGTTATTATTAGATTTGTTGATCTGTAAATGTAAAATTATAACCATTGATATTTCTTACATTTCATTTTGTATAGGATATTTGTGCATAACAAATCCATAACCTGCTTTAGTCTGAAACCATTGACAAGCGTCCTCAAAAATGTTAATTTAACCGCGCTGGGCTAAAGTAAAACCCCAGGGCACATTTGTCCATCGATTCAAAAGAAGTGCGAGAGATCTGAAAGATCACTTGTACTACGTTCTCTTTTGCCGCATCACAGCTTCCATATGTTAATTTGTATAATAAAAGGTATAAATGAACGGATATAATTTTATTTTTCTTATTTTTAAAATATGTTTTTATTAATTTGAGAGGAAAGGGAGACAGAGAAAGAGACACAGAGAGAAAGAGAGATCTGTTCCCTCCTGCGCACATCCCAACTTGGGCAGGTGCCCTGACCTAGAATCAAACTGGCAACCTTTTAGTGCATGGAACAACACTCAACCAACTGAGCCACAATGGCCAGGTCTGCATGAATTTTAGAGATATTTATTGTGTGGGTTCACTTATCTTCCCGTAGTCACTTACATTTAATTTACATTGTGTTCTATGATTACATCCAAACTAGAGTCTACATGTTCCTGAAAGCTAAATATTTTGTTGCACTAACAATATCAAGCAGAGTCAGACTCTGCTGTTAACATACGTTATTATGTGGGCAATCACTAAGCATAAAATGATTTCATAATGTTAGGAGTTTCTATGGTGATAAAGAGCTTGTATTGATAGACAAAAATAGTTGAATAAGCGATGGAGTTTTTTTTGCATTATAAAATCTGTTCCATTATCTGTACAACCCCTTAATCTCATACATTCTGCACAAATCTTCTCTCAAAATATATAAAGAGCTAAAATAGACTCTTTTGTGAAACGCCATAGGATCTGCAGCTGAGTAATTTGTTCATCTCCAGTAGTGCTGAAGTAGCCCACTGACACCTAAATGCACTCCTTGGCATACTGTGAGACTGCGAACACATCAATTATAGATGCCTCTGTTAAACTTTCCTGGAATTATGTGTCCCAGGGAGCTAATTTATAGGCCTAAAGGATTTGATATAGGTGTCGATTAAGTTGAACTTGGATTTCCCATAATTGGCAAATGTTAATTGAAATGTACTCTCATTTGTCATTCTAGATAATCAGTTCCAGTCTTTAACATGTTAATTCCACATTTTCCCCAATTATTTTCAATGTTTTACCAATAAACTCCATATGTAGCTGAATGTGGTATTGTCCAGTAATAATTTTTCTCTAATAGAAGAACACCGCACAGCTGGTGCATGTAATAACTGTACTGAACAGGAGAGTGCAGCTATTATGGTATGGGCGTGTCATGTGCAATCCGGTATTATTCCCATCAAACCCCCTCCATGAGTTTCCTACGGGACATTAGTATGCACCCATGGTCAGCAAACTATGGCTCGCTAACCACATGTGGCTCTTTGGCCCCTTGAGTGTGGCTCTTCCACAAAATACCATGACCTACGCCAGTCTATTTTGAAGAAATAGCATTAGAAGAAGTTTAAGTTTAAAAAATTAGGCTCTCAAAAGAAATTTCAATCGTTGTAGTGTTGATATTTAGCTCTGTTGACTAATGAGTTTGTTGACCACTGCAAGTAGACCACAGTCTAAAATCACAAATGCATAGTTTCTGGTTATCTGGAATGGAGCACATGGCTGAAACTCAAAATTAAACAGAGCACTTCTTAGGAATCAAAAACTTCCCTAGGAGACTTTATTAGGAATAGAAAGGCTGTAATTAATTTTGAGTTTATTTTAATATAATTATTTATTATTACATTATGTATTATATACTACATAATATACTAATATAAATATATAAAATCTACTCCATCAGAACATTTAGTAATATTTTCCACTCCATTTGGGAATATATTAAAATTTCATGCGACATTTTTTGGGGGGATAAATATTAAAAATGATCAATATCTCTTGAGGGCTTATATGGGAGGAAATAAAATTAATCTTATGATTCAGTTAATTCAATCTTATAACAACCATGTAATATTGTCACTATTTGTACTCTTGTTTCACAGGGGAGAGTCAAACAAAAGGTGAATAACTTTGGATTTGGGCCTTTATTAACTTCTGTCCATTCCTTTCAAGAAAGAACAGTGTTATTTACTAAGGAATTTCTCTCAAACTCTCCATGCAATGCTGACTCCCTAAAAAGTTACTAGAAAACTTGGTAGTCAAACAAAGGAATTTTTAGACTAATGTGTAGAGATGAAGAACACTGTCTTGATATAATCTTAGTGAATCTCAGAATAGGAATGAAGGGGAAAATACTTATAGAATTTTTAGGCCCTGGATCCAACTGGTTTAGAATAAATCTGCAATGTAAGAAGCTAATTGGGAGTAGAAACATTGTGGGCATAAAAGTTTAGAAGTGTAGGCATAGACAGAAGACTATCTTAATAAGTAAACTTATCCCTAGATACGATTTTTTTTTTTAGGAGAGCTAATTATCCACATGATACAATTATATTACTCTATATTAGTCTATAAGATTTTCCTGAAATAATCACAAAATTTTACTTACTAGTTTCTGGCCTCAAATTCTGGAGCAAGAATCTCTAGGAAAAAATTCAAGATAAGATAAAATGATAGTAGGGTTGGAGTTCACTTCTGAGTAAAAATTGCTAGACTTTGTTAATGCAAGTTATTTTAATTTTTAATAACATTCTCAGAAATGAAAATTTTTCATATGATTTATGTTTATAAATTGTAGTAAAATATGTGCAAATGTTTTTCTTAGGTGTTTAAGTTCAGAGAGGGAACAGATCATTGATTTTGTGTCAAAAGCAATACCCTACTTCATTAGCCCTGCTGTGGATAATTAATATAGAAATAACTACCATTATCAATCTATGACTATTCTGTCAATATAATAGTCACTAGCGACATATAACTATTTACATCTGATTGTTATGTAGTTGAAATTTAAAAGCCAATCTCTCAATCATGATAATCACACTTCAAGTGCTTAATAATCACCTGTAACTAGTGACTATCATATTAGACAATCTAAAGTTACAGAACATTTTTGTCATAAAAAAAAGGTCTGATTTAAGATAATTCTTTATCTTCTGAGGGTTGGTTTAAAATATATTCACCTTATAATAAATAAATGTCGTTTCTGGACCTTTAAAACAACAGTTTTATTTACAAACAGTATCAGTGCAATCAAAATGTCATAAAGTAGCATTCACATTAATTATTTTTATATGATTGATAGTGTTATGCATTCAATTTTGTATCACACTCCCACTGGATTCTAAAATTTTCATTTGATTACTTTTTTATAAAAAGCTATTGGGGTAGTAGGAAATAAATACTTTTTCTTTTAATGGTTCCTTGAATGTTCATTAGCTATTTATAGGTACAATAAAAATAATACCACCTAATTTTCCTGGGAAATGTAAAAATACATAAGAAGAATCCCATTATGTGCTATAAAATTTTAATATATATTAAAATGAAACATCTATTATTTCATAGCTTTCATACACTCCTTGGTAGGAAAACAAAGAAAAAAAATTATAAATGAGAGAAAGATATACAAGTAGTTGAATCTATCTGATAAGTTTCTGAATTGGGCATCTGAATAAATTAATTAGAAATATGAGGGAACAATCGCACTATTTGATCCTTTTCTATGAAATTGTCCATGATTGATATTTAACTAAATTGAGCATGTTAAAGTCCCCATGTGATGTGCACCCGACACAGACAGACCATCTGATGAAGGCAGTCAAGGCATTTTTGGTCTGAGTCTGGGCCAATACATCCTTGAACCTTTCTTTTCTAAGACAAAGGCTTTGAAAAAGTAACCAAACCTGGGTAAGGCAGGATAAATTAAGAAACAGCTGCAATCAATCATCAATCATATACACAGGTGTACTTTCCTTACCTAGTTCCTCACTCGTTCTTTGGATAATCTCTCCTAGTTAGGTTCTCACATTTTGGATAACATCTTCACAAAGCAAGTCTTTGCAAATCTAGTGATAATATTTTTCTTAGTAACTCCACACGTTTGCTTTAGTGCAGGTTTGTTTGTTTGTTTGTTTGTTTGTTTGTTTAAGACCTCTATTAGAAACCCCTAACTCCTCCCATCTAAGTTGAGGAAAACACCTTCCCTTGGTCTCATACAGTAGGCACCGAGATGGTATATGTTGCAACATCATGCAGATCATTCATCTTGTTCTCCCTCTCTCTTTTTTTAATATATTTTATTGATTTTTTACAGAGAGGAAGGGAGAGGAATAGAGAGTTAGAAACATCGATGAGAGAGAGACACTGATCAGCAGCCTCCTGCACGCCCCACACTGGAGATGTGCCCTCAACCAAGGTACATGGCCCCCACCGGAATCGAACCTGGGACCTTTCAGTCCGCAGGCCGACGCTCTATCCACTGAGCCACACCGGTCCCGGCCCTCTTGTTCTCTTAAGGGAAATCCTGCAGCCCCCTATTGAAAATCAACAAAAATAAGCCAATAAAAACGAGGCTGTGCTAGCAAATTGCCTTGCTTGGCAGAGGGCACCGCCTGGGTCTCCAGTTGCGCTTGCGCAGTGCAGGCCGCTCCCTCCTCCTGGGCCGCTGAAAGGCTGCAGCGGATGCAGAGGGCTTGGCTGTGCGTCCTCTTTGGGCTCGGAGTCCGCTAGGCTGGAGCCAGCACTACCTCGGGCAGCATGTCCGGCTGGTCAGCAAGGGTGCCCGCTCCAAGAAGGAGTCCCGCTGCAGCTGGTGGCCCGGGGACGTGGCAGCTTTCAACCCAGAGGCCGCGGCCCCTGGAGGAGCTCTCAAGCTTCCGGAGGATGCAGACTTTGACGTTCAGCCTAAGCTGCTCCTTGTCGCCTAATACAGTAAGACAAGACCGCCTTCATCCGCACCTGACCCAGCGGGACTTCCATGCACACCGGGCCGAACACGCGGCTGGCTCCTTCCTGGCCATCATGCAGGGCCTCTCGGTGGGGTGGCGCCCGGTCCTGTGCTCTTGCTCCTCATGGGCGCACGGCACCCCTTCTGCAAGCCCAGCCCCTTAAGCAATGGGTTTCTCAACAATGGCCTGTGTGCCCGGCTGCCCGACCCTGCGTTGGACAGCGTGTGCACCCTGCCAGCCCAGGGAGATGACTGGAGAGCAGTGGCACACCCGCCTAGGTACGACTTGGCAGAGGTTCTGGAGTGGTTCATCCTCTGAGCATGTAAACCCTGAAATTCTGCTCGTTGGCAGTGATTGGCTTCTTATGGTTCCACCTGCTCCTCATCTCCAACAGCCACAAGCTCTCTAGACCAAGAGGAAGGACCTGCAGTCTGTGACACCCCCCCCCCAACGCTGCCCTCAATGCCCACAGTGACCTGAGCAAGTGGACAAGGCTGGCCAACGTCTCCAGCTGTGCCATCAGCTCCTTCAGCAAAGAGCTGCCAGTGTCTTCCGTAAAGAAAACATTGCGACTTGGTGAACAATCTGGGAGAGACCGAGCTTGAGTGGGAGCATCCGATTTCTCTCTCTGGGGCTCCCCCAGCCTCTGCAAGGTGCAGGGACTCCTACAGGCCCAGGATTTTAGCAACTTCCAGGCCTTGAAGCCCAAGCTCCTAGACCTGTGATTGACAGGCGGGCCAGCAGCATCACCAGCTAATGGTGGTGGCGCTCTATGAGGAGTCCTGGATGCTCTTTCGGGCTGAAGGATGGTGCCTTCATGGGACCCTGATCAAGCTCTTTGGGCACCATAGCCACTAGGGGGCTGGCCAGGGCATTTATGACGTTCGGTGGGTGGTGGGCAAGGACAAGCCCACCTACAACCACATCTATAACCTGCTGTTCTGTGTCAACAAGAAGATAATGAGTGCCAATGCCAAGGAGATGGTGATGTCCAAGCTGCCCACTATGGTAGTGGCCGGGATGGTCTGAAAGTTTGTCAATGTATAGCGGGCAGTCGGCTGGACTATGAGCAATTTGCCTGGGCATCTGATTTATGGGTCTTGGGAGGGCCACAAGCTGCCTGAAGACCTGCCCCTATCTCTGATCCTGGCCTCTGATCCCAGGCACGTGTGACTGGTCCCCTGTGTCTCCCACTATATCAGCATTCAGCCCAACATAAATTGGATACAGAAGGGTAACCGTTCTCAAGGTCCACAAACACTGAGTGGATGTGCTCTTGAAAAGGTAAGAAGAAGACAAATATATATATATAGGATAATAATAGTGAAATAATATCTACCTACCTCTTACTAGAAATCAATTTACTATGAGCCAGGAACTCTATTAAGCACTTTAATATATGTCATGCCATTTCATAATTACTCAAGCTCAATGAGTAAAAGTTATGTTAAACTTTTGTTACAGGATTCTGAATCTCAGTATAATACAACGGCTTCCTAAAGCATTTACAGCTTCACTTTGATACAACCCAAATTAAAATCTGAATTTCAAATACCTTGATTTGCAGTGCAAGGGTTTTTAGTTCCAATTGTAATGTCTAAGTCCGGGAAATTAAATATCCCAAATTTATCAAAACATAATTAAGACTTTTCTTATCAAACCATTTAAACAATTCCCTTACCTTAAGTAGTCTTGCCTGCTTATAGACCTATTTTTTATAATTACTTTTGAAGGTTGGGAATTTCATGTAGATGTGCTTTCTTGTCCTTGGCTTCTTTCATGCAGCATAAAGTTCTGAAGTCTTCGGTGTTGCTGTATACATCACATTTGATTCCTTTCTATTGCTTAAAAAATGTGTTGCATAAATATACAACAATTTGTTTATCTAGTTTCCTGACGATGACTGTTTTCATTGCTTTCAATTTTTGGCTACTATAAATCATTATCTGAGGCTGAAGGTGGGTAAGTTTGCTTTCAAAGGGTGATGAGGGAACATCTAGGTGAATAAGTTAATTAATCAAGTGCATAAATTCTGGTATATTTCATTGGGTGTAAATTACAGCTCAACAAATTTAATATCTGTCCTCCATATGAACTGTAAATAATAATATAACTGTTCCACTATCTTTCTTTCAAGCACTTCAGTTATTTCCTTTATTATTTAGGAAAATATCAAGCTTCTTAGAATTTGTTTAGGAGTCTTTTCTGATCTGAATTTGTACATGATCACCTACCTTACTTCATATCTACACAGCTTTCTAAGTTGACCTTTTTATATATACTTCCCTGCACAGTCTGTGATAATTTTCTTCACATATGTCCTGAAATAACTTTTTTTATTCCATTACTAGTGACCCGGGGCACAGAATTCATGCACATTAAAAGGAGATTATTAGAAGAAATAATTTTAATATTGCTACTTGCCCTTTCTCTATAATAGAAGTATCAGAGATGAAAGAAAATTAGTAAAATGTACATGAAAACCTTCCTCCTGTCAGAGTCTGGGGCTCACCACAGGACCCAGAGTCAAGTCCCTGCCCACCCACAAGCACCTCAAAATCGTGTGAGGCCCAGACCTGGCAGGCTCCCCCCAATTGGGCTAGATCCAGACCCGGCCAGTCCCACCTTTGTCAAGCTCTACCAGGCAAAGGGACCTTGAGCCAGGATGGGGGGGGGGGGGCTTGGTCTGAGGTCCCCCAGCCAAGACCAGAGTGGGGGCATGCCTTGAAGTCTTTGGTCAAGTCCCACCAGGTGGGGGGACAAGACCTGAGATCCCCAGTCAAGCCTTGCTGAATGGGGGACATGGCCTGAGGTCCTTTGTCAAGGGCTTGGGGGTGCAGCACCAGGGGGTGGCACAGCCTCAGGTCCCCCATCAAGCTCTCCTGGGCAGGGGCATGGCCTGAGTTCCCCTGACCCAGCACTGGAGGTGCACCTTGAGGTCCCCTGTCAAGCTCCACTGGGTAGGAGGCACTGCCTGAGGTCCCCTGTCAAGTCCCACCAGGCAGGGGTGTGGTCTGAGGTCCCCCAGCCTGATGCAGGGGTGGGAGCATGGCCTGAAGTCTCCTGTCAAGCCCCACCTGTTGGGTCCACAGCCTGAGGTCCCCCAGCCTGGTGCTGGGGAGGGAGGAGCAGCCTAAGGTCCCCTAGCCCAGCACCAGGATGGGCAGCTCACCTTGAGGTCCCCTATCAAGCTCTGCTGGGTAGAAGGCATGACCTGCGGTCCCCTGACCTGGCACTGGGGCCACTTCCCATCCCCAGCATCACTATCACCCAAACAACAGCACCAACAGCTCCACCACTCCTGGCGCTTAGGTAATTACTAATCACACTTCAGATTTGAATCAGGTGTTATTCCTGCTCACTCTTTTAGATGGCTGTTTTGTATTCTGTGATCTAGCAGTCAGAACTTGAAGAAGAATGGAAAACACACCAAGCCTTTCTAATCCTCATATTTGTCATTACAAAAATAGGGATATTACAAAAGAGCAATAATAATGGTAATAGTAATTGACTCACACTGAGGATTAATTAAACAAGAAAAGGAACATAGGTAGTTCATTTCAATGTATGGCACATGGCAAACATCTACATCTGTTACCTATTAAAAACAATGCAGCAACTTGAATGAATTACCTCTCATTTAGCTACTTTGTTTCCATCACTTAAAACTTATAAAACTGCATTAAAATTATCTTGTATATTTTATCTAGATGTCAACATCTTAAATAGATATAATTTTTATACACCAAGTAACTGTCATAGCATTTGGTAAGTAAAAAACAAACAAACAAACAAAAAAACACATTGTTGAATTAAAACTGAAACACATACTCATTTTCCAGACAATAACTGCCTTGTAACTAAAACAATTTGAATGACTTTTCTAGCTACTAGATAGACATGATCCTGAGTCTGTATGAAATAAAATCACATTTTCAATTCTTTTTTTAATATATTTTATTGATTTTTTTACAGAGATGAAGGGAGAGGGATTAGAGAGTTGGAAACATGGATGAGAGAAACATTGATCAGCTGCATCTTGCATTCCCCTACTGGGGATGTGCCCACAACCAAGGTACATATCCTTGACTGGAATCGAACTTGGGACCCCTCAGTCTGCAGGCTGACGCTCTATCCACTGAGCCAAACTGGTTTCATCTTTCTTCAATATTTCTTATACAGCTGTTATTGGCTCACAAAGACCTCTTGATTGCATGCGTAGTATCCTTTGACAATAGTTGGAGAATGGAAAAGACAAATAAATTAATTTCAAAATTTCAACACATTGTTCAACTCTAAATATATCTAAATTTGGAACATAGCAATGAATATAGAAATCTTTCATTTTAATGAAAGCTTTATCCTTATTCAAACTATGTATAAAAAGAGAGAGATAAGACTTTTCATGAGTTTAAAATTTTTTAACTAATGGAAGATTTATTAAAATTGGACAGATGTGCAAAATAAAGTAAAATAGGACCATTTTTTGCACCATAAAAAATGTAGTAAAATCTTATTTTGGAAAAGTTAAAACCACGAATCTTATAAAATATAAAAGTAGAATGAGCACATGCCAAAAATTATTGGATTGCTTTATTAAAGAATCAGCATGATAGTGAAGCTGGTACAAAGGAGAAGTTGAGGAATGTACTTTGATTACCAATTAGTCAAAGAAATGCTAAGGTGAATTTGCAAATAGGTCTAAAACTTTTCAATGTAAATGTGTAATAAACTGTACTGTTTTGGGTTACATTTTTAAAGATATAATTTATAAGTTAGTAGTTTCACAGTGTCTGAGATATTCCTTAACAACAAGTGACTAAATCAAAGGTACATTTTCCCAGGGAACAATGTCCTTGTGACTGTGCTCTAGTATGTTGTTGCAAGTTCATCAAATTATCCTCTTGCTTTAGGTCAAAATTCTGAATCATTGTTTCTCACACTCAGCATTGATATCTTGAAACTTTCGTTTTAAAATAATATTAGGCTTATAGAAACTATAAAATAATATAGAGTCCAGTGATATCCCTCAATTGGCTTCATCTAATGTTGATATTTTATATTGGTTTGTGAGGACCAGTGTTAAGTAAAAGAATGCCACTGCTCATTTTAAAAATAGATAGATATAGATATATATATATACAGATATAGATATTTTTACTGATTTCAGAAAAGAATGGAGAAGGACGAAGAGATAGAAACATCAAAGATGAGAGAGAGTAATTGATTGGCTACCTCCAGCCTGCCTCACACTGGGCATCTAGCCTGCAACCCTTGAAATGTGCCCTGACTGGGAATCGAACCATGACCTCCTGGTTCATAGGTCGAGGCTCAACCACTGAGACACACTGGCTGGCTCAAGCTTCCTTTTAGAGGTAGTTGATTCTAGAGTGGGGACTGACATAATACAAGATTTCTAGAACATCTCCTGGATCCAGAGAGTAATAGGGTTAGAAAGAAGAAAGAATGAAAGGAGGATGTGGAGGAAGAGGATGGGGAAGGGGAAAGAAGGAGAAGAGGGACATTGAAAGAACCCAAAGATGACTATAATACTTTTATAAACTAACCTGAAGGATATCCTAATGACCAAATGTGAAATATAACATCAGTATTTTTTATAACACAAAGGGTATTTTTAAACAAAAGGGAAATGCTGTAGTACTAATTGGAATAGAATAAATAAAAACCTTTGTGTAAAATGTAAATAGAAAAAACGTCAAGTCACCTTAGGCAGACTTCTATTTTATTTTAATTTTGTGATGTGGAATATTTACTGTTAGCTATTTGAAACTTAATTTTCTATGACTATCCATGCCTACACATAACTTGGAAAGTCTTTGTGTAAATTCAGAGTTGCACCTTCATTAGTTTGAAGATCACTAGTATTATAATGTGATCTTCCTATTTCACTACTCTAAAATTCAATATGAAAAGAAACAATTGATAAACTCCAAATTTAGTCAATTAAAACATTGAAGTGGTTCTCAACCTTTTTTAATGCTGTGACCTTTTAATACAGTTCCTCATGTTGTGTGACCCCCAATCATAAAATTATGTTCGTTGCTTCTTCATAACTGTAATTTTGCTACTGTTAATGAATCATAATGTAAATATCTATTTTCTGATGGTCTTAGGTGACCTTGCTAGCAGTTTTCAACCTGTGGGTTGTGACCCACAAGTTGAGAACCGCTGCTGTAGAGCCTAAGACCATCAGAAAACACAGATATTTACATTATGACTCATTAACGTAGCAAAATTACAGTTATGAAGTAGCAACGAAAACAATTTTATGGTTGGGGGTCACCACAAATGAGGAACTGTATTTAAAGGTCACAGCATTAAAAAAGGTTGAGAACCACTTATGGAGTGTCTACTACATGTCAAATACTTTGAGAAACTCTTTCCTTTGCAAACGTTGAATTACATTAAAAATGGTTATGTGGCACTTAAACATATGCAAAGTACATGTAATAACTCAATTCTTAACTTTGTGAAGTAGTTTACATTAATATTTTTATTTTAACAAATAGTAAAACCAAAATTAAACAAAATAAAGGAACAGTAGAGTTTAATTTTCATTTGAGCATTTAATAAAATCTAGTATTTGTTGCAGATATATCTTGAAATATGTGTTGACTTTATAAACAGAGCTATAAATTTTATAAAATGGTTAATCAAATAGTCATCAAAGATTGTAAAAACAACCCTATAAAGAGCATTATTTGAATCCAGTAAAAAGACAAATCAAATTCAGCTCTAATGATTACTCAATTTACATGGAAACTAGAAACATGTATTTATAGAAAACTATAAATATCAAATTGTACCATTAGACATGTGCCAATTCTGTCTTGCCTAAATTATGTAACTATTTCTAAAACAAATGGTTTTATGATGAAAACTTCATAAAGTGAAAAATGCTATGTCTCTTTCTACCTCCATCTTTTTTACTTTTACATAATGGAATGGACAAAATGTACTTATTAATTTCAGATTTTTAAGAAAGTATTACATGTTATAATTATACTTTGCTATTAGACTCCAAGTAGTAAATTTTAATATTTTAAAGGTAATTTTGCAATACTACTTTCATCACTGTGAAACTTTTAAAGAATAATCATCAGAACAACCTAACTGAAAAATACAATTTTTATTAAATGTTAGTTTATGAATCATAATTTTAATAATATAAAAGATGGAACAATCTTATATATTAAATATAAGTTGAATATTTCTTGTATTGCACTCATTAACCCTGGAAAGGAAGACAAATTTTTCTTTCATACTTGCTACTTCTTTTTATTCTTATTTTTTAGATACGTGCTTTGTTATTTAGTGGTTCTACAATAATGTCAGCACTGTATTTTTTATTTAAAATAAATAAGTCAACAAACAATACTACTATAAAAAAGAAATAGTTTAACAGTTAACAAAGATGATTATAATACTTTTATAAACCATTTATTTGAAGAAATATTTAGGTGGGACATATTCAGTATTAATCATATTTTGCCCCATATAATAAATTACATCACAGCTTACCCATAATTACTATGTATTAGTGTCTAGTAAACTCATATAGTGCTCATTTTTCTGTTTGGCAGAATCAGTTTCATATTAAAATATAATTTGAGCTTATATGTAGTTATTAGTTTCATTAACACCATTTCCAATGAGGTCACAGACATACATTCACTTTTTCTATTTTTACACTTAAACTTTGAAATTATGTGTTCAGATTAGTCAGCATCCAATTATTTGGCAATAATGCTGCTATTCTCGTTTAAAATACAAATATTTTTCCAGGTTTCTCTCAATGCAACCTTATCCTTGAGTTATTTTTATACTATCCATGTCCTTTTCATTAGTGTATGCATGCTTATAAAGGTCCCAACCTTTGTTGATACCAATTTGGCAGCAAACGTTGAGGTTATCAGCCTTTCTGAGCTGATGAAAGTGGTCTCCCTAGCAACAGAGGCACTGTAGAATCTCTCAGAACACCTGTTCTTCCCACTCCTAATTCCTGCAGCTGGGATGTATGCACTCGAAAACTGCCTTTCCATTGTGATGTTTTTGCTTTTATATGTTTGGGTAGGTTAGGACAGTGGGAGTTTGTTGAGCTTGGCTGCTCACATAGTTCAAAAGACTTATGTGTCTGCATGATTTAGAGTTATTATCATGGTTAGCAATTAGTATTTCCTCTTCCCAAACCCCGAAATACCCCTCCTGTGTTTCCTTAGCAGCCAGAGGAAAGGGTGAGATTTGGAAACCCAGCTAGGGTAATACACTTTGTCTAAAGTGCAAATGACTAAACTTGGCTGTGTTGTCACCCTCAGGCTTTTGATTCAGCCAACATTCATAATTCATTGGGCCCAGTAATATAAAAGGGCAATGTGCCCGACTGCTTGAGAAAATTACTGTCATATTTTAGCTTATAAATTTTTTAAATTATTCATTTTCTTGATTGTGTAAGGTCATTTTTCTCTTTTTTCTTGAAAATTGAACCGGATTTATTCAGATGCAGTCTGTAGTAGGGCTCATAAAAGCAATTAAGGTGAAAAAACAAAACACTCGGTGATTTTCTCTTTCTTAGAACAAGTTCCTAAGAAATTGAATTTTAAGTAACATTTTAATGTTTCATTTAACAACTCCATGAATAATTTCATTTAATTTAAGGATTCCCACTTGTTAAGGTATTTCTTTAGGTTAAATAAAATAAAGAATGTATAAAAATTGTCTTTATAAACATACTTCATTTTTCTATGTAGTGAAATATGCCATAAAAACAAACAAACAAACAAACAAAAAAACCACACAAAACAACTGTGGAGGGGGAATTAAAAGTTAATTTTCCCCATAATAATTCTATTGGCTCTCAAAGTTTTCTTCATATACTAACATATGCTACTTCATTTTCAATTTATTTCTGGTCACAATCTGATTAAGTTAGTAAGTTATGTAAGTTACTACCTTAAACTAACTAACATTTATCAATTAATTAATTTTTAATAATTAAATATTACAGGCAAATTGTTTTCCATGTTTACCCAATATGAAATATAGCTCTAATTAGAGGAATATTATTTCCTATTAGAGGCCTGGTGCACGAAATCTGAGGGTCCTCCAGCCCAGCCTGCTCCTTCTCCAGTCTGGGACCTTCTGAGGGATGTCTGACTGCCTGATTAGGTCCAATTCAGGTAGGATTGGGCCTAAATGGTCAGTCAGACATCCCTCTCATAATCTAGGACTACTGGCTCTCAATGACTCACATGCCTGCCTTCCTGTTTTTCCCTAACTGCTTCTGCTTGCCAGCCTTATCATCCCCTAAGTACTCCACTACCATCCTGATTGATGCCTAACTGCTCCCCTACCAATCTGTTTGCCCCTAACTGCCTGCCCCCTGTGGGTCTGGTCACCCCTACCTTTCCTCCCCTATAGACTTGATCACCCCCAACTGCCCTCCCTTGCAGGCCTGGTCCCTGCCAACTGCCCTCCCTTGCAGGCCTGGTCCCTGCCAACTGCCCTCCCTTGCAGGCCTGGTCCCTGCCAACTGCCCTCCCTTGCAGGCCTGGTCCCTGCCAACTGCCCTCCCCAGCTGGCTTTCTTGTGGTGGCCACCTTGTGTCTACATGGGGCAGGATTTTTGACCAGATAGGGGCAGCCATCTGTGTGTTGGAGTAATCTGCATATTACTCTTTTATTAGATAGGAGAGAGTCCTCATGCACAGATGGAGGGCCAGCTGGTTTGACCTGAAGAGTGTCCTGGATCTAGATAGGTGTTCTCTTGGAGCATGGGGTGGCCTGTGTGAGGAGCCTGTGGTGGTTAGTAGGCTGACCACAAACTTGGCGACCCAAGCAAAGGCTTTGGTATCTGGGACTTATTTATATTCTATAATTGAAACTTTGTAGCCTGGAGTGGAGCCAAGCCTTCTGCTGGCACAGCCATTAAAACTTTGTTGCCTTAAGCACAGGCCAGAGTGTGTGGAAAGCTTGGTTTCCTCCATCACTAGGGGCAACCGAAACCTCCCTCCTTCTCTCTCTGTGGCTGTAGCCATCTTGGGTTAATTTGCATACTCGCTCTCATTGGCTGGTGGGCGTGGCTTGTGAGTGTGGTGGAGGTATGGTCAATTTGCATATTACTCTTTTATTAGCTAGGATTAGCAGAAAAAACTCACAACTGTGTAAAAATGACTTCTATTTTCTTTCCCTCAAATACATCTACTTAAAATGACTTCAAAAAACATCATATTCTTTATAGTAGGCTCTTCACTATTTGACTACTGGAATAGAGATACTAAAAGCCTGTTACAAGAGACCCACATAAGTAACTTAAAGATAAATTATTCTCTCATTTTTCTTTCTTTTTCCCTAATACACTACTATTCAATATTTATCTTCCTTCTGGAAGTTATAGGTGTGCTTACATGTAGTAAAAATCCAAAGGAAATACATATTTAAATTCTTCTTGATATTGTTTTGATTCTTTACACTTGAGGTTATCATTGCTTTTGCATTAAATAGACATAGGAAATTTCAGGAACAAATACATGAAAAACAATCAGATTTTACTTTTATGCTTCCTCCTCTATAATTACTCATGATAAGATTCCCCCAGGACCCTTGTTCTTTTTATCTAACATCCCACTACTTTCTTCATTTTCCTTTCCTCCCCAACCTCTATCCCCTTGCTCTCTTTCTACATTCTTCTTGTTCCTAGAGATTACATTGCTATACCAGTGGTAAGAGCAGACTCTTCCTCTTCCTCATCACTATATCTGTAACAACGGACACAGTGATTACTTATAAAACTGGCTCGATACTCTTTTTCGAAAGATCAAATCTCAAATTTACATTTTTATCCTTCATACCCAGATATATTTACTCAGTTATCGGTTATCTCCTTACCTTTTGCTGCTTGTAATCTAAAACCATGCATATAGGAAGTTCAGCATATTGAAGTGATCATTATAAAATTGTGTACCGTAGATGATTCTAGCTTCTGGAACAAATAAAAAAAGTTTCTAATGGCATAAAAAAAATATTTCTATCTGTGTCTAATTAAGGTAAAATTAGTTCATACTGATCTTTCAATTCTATTCCCTTACCATGTAGATCTGCTTCTCTCCTCTGTGAAGTTCCATGCCAGCAGTGAGGAACCTCGATCCCATATATTTATTTAACTGTAAAATCTCAGTACACATGCATAGCAGTATCAGACCTATTAACCTGCACCCTCGTGAAAAATAGCTTTGTCAACATGAGTGCCAGAAGCATGCAGTATGATGATGTCTTCAGACTTAACAGAATCCATTAGTTTCTAAAGTTTCTTCGGTCTGAAGGTTGGTACCTTCTCCCCGCTCCTCCACATTCTCTAGGAGATTGTTTTATATATTCGTAATACAGTCAGATCGTTTCGTGAGAGTCTGCTTTGTTTTGTGAGGTTGTCTAACTCCATAAATGGCTTTTTTTAAAAATTGTGTTCATTAATGTTACACCTTCATGCGGAAAGAGTCTAATTTTGACAAACTATGTAGTATAATTTATACATAATTATGTTGTCACACAGAATAGTTTCATCACCCTAAAAATTTCCTGTGCTTCAGATATTCAACCCTCCGGTCTTCCATGAATCCTTGGCAGCCACTGATATTTTTACTGCTTTTATGGTTTTGCCTTTTCCAGCTGTCATATAGTTGGAATAATACAGTATGTAGCCTTCTTGGCTTCTTTCACCTCACAATATATATTTGAAGTTCATCCATGACTTTCTGTGACTTCATAAATCAGTTCTTCATATCACTGAAAAAAAATTGTATTGCATGGATGTACCCTGGGTTGTTTATCCATTTATCTACTGAAGGACATCTTGAGTGCTTCTGGTTTTTGTAAATTATGAATAAATGGCCATAAAATATTCATATGTGGGTTATTGTGGGGACATAGTTTTAAAATCAATTGGGTAAATGCAAAGGGGAACAATTGATGGATCGTATGGTAAGCCTATATATGTTGTCATATTTCTATCTGTCTATGTCTATATCTATATATTTATATCTTTATCCATATAATCTGTATCTATAACATAGTCTTTATAAATATTATACTAAATACTGCCAAGCTGCTTTCCAAATGGCTTTATTATTCTTCATGCAGGCTGGGGAAAGGGACTGAAAGGTGGTCAGTGCACCTCATAATGACTGGTCAAGCAGTCATTCCACCATTAGGGTCATTGTGAGCATTACACTTTTATTATATAGGATGAGTTTTGTGAAAATTTCCCTCCCACCTCCTGTTTTGTGTTCTTCTCTGCTCTTTTTCTATTAGCATCCTAAGTTATCTTAAATTTCTTATCCCATAATTCCAAAGTGTTTCTCATACATATATCTGGGTTTGATGACTTCCTTGTCTCTTCAGCCTTCATTTTCTTGTCTTTTATCATGCCTTATAAATTTCTATTGAAAGTCAGACATGATGTATTTAGTAATAGCTACTTAGGTAAAAAAGACATATAGCCTGAGGAATAAGCGTGCCACTAATGTTTATTGTAGCTGTAGGTGCCTGAGGCCTCAACATTCCTCTCACATTCTGCATTTGTTTCCCTTGCTGTCTCTGGATCCCCTAAGACTTCCTCCTAAAATAAGGTCAGTGCTTGAGGCTCTTTCAGTTTCAATTACCATTATTCACCTATAACCCTGTCTATTTGATAGTGAGGTAAGATGCTTAATCTTCTGATTACATCACAGGATTTTAGGGGGCCGTTGTACCAATGCTTCCAGATTATCTTACACTAGCTGACCACACCCGTATATTTGACAGAAAGGTTAGAGGTGGAGTTGGATAATTTCTCTTTCACCAATTCAGACAAGTCTTTGATAAAGTATGTTTTCCTTGCTAAGTAGGCCTTTTACATTGAAGATGTTCAGAGTAATTTCAAAATAGTTACTTTTCCCAGCACCCTGCCAGAAATGTGAGGATTTTTCTTGGCGATTCAGCTTGAGAACCTGGTGGGGTTCCTGGAAATAAACTTATGGAAAATTGGAGATCCGTAAGCCTCTGGACTCTAGAGTTTCTCATTCTCATAATAGTCTACCCCCCACTTTAGCAATTTAGCAGTTACTGTGCAAGTATTCATCATAGTTTTTGCAGCATCTTCTGATGTTACAAGTATGTTCTGTTTGTGATTATATTCAGCTGTCCCCCTGGATTTTTGGGGTCCTGATGTGCCTTGTGACCTAACTTCTCTGATGAATCCAAGAAAAGACATTGATTTCAGTTTGTTCATCTTTTTCCTGTTTTAAGTCCAGAAGTGACACCTTTCAAGCTATGGATGTCAGAGCTGACTCTGAAAGTTCAGAATACTGGTTTTTAGCATTTCTGTCCAGAAAAGGCACAACACTTATGTCTCTATACCAGTGGCAAGAATGATTAATATGGCATCACCTGCCTGCAAGAGAGTCTGGGGAATGTAGTCCCTGGCTGGGCAACTACATCCTAGTGACAGCTCTGTGGAGGGTGCCTGGGGCGGGGGATTATAGACTTTGGTGGACAGTTAGGTCTCTCACCCACAAAGCCTAAAAAGGAACAGCGAATTACAAATCAACTTTTACAAAGTACTTTCTCAGTTCCAAACACTATAATAGATATTTATATATGTGATCTCATGACACCACCTAATTAAAATATTAGACCATGCAGGAGCCTGGATCAAAGAACTTAGCCTAATGCCCAAGGGAAAATAGTTCAACTAACCTCTCCCTGACCCACAATTCCAATAATTACAAGCTGCTGCTGTTGCTGGTATTAAGCCCCTATCCCAGTGATCGGCAAACTCCTCAGTCAACAGAGGGGCAAACTGTAGCTCGCAAGCTGCTTGTGGCGTGTGAGCCACAGTTTGCTGACCACTGAAGTCCTAGACCAGTGGTTCTCAACTTTCCTAATGCCACAATCCTTTAAGACAGCTCCTTATGTGGTGGTGACCCCCAACCATAAAATTATTTCCGTTGCTACTTCATACCTGTAATTTTGCTACTGTTATGAACTGTAATGTAAATATCTGATATGCAGGATGTATTTTCATTGTTACAAATTGAACATAATTAAATCATAGTGATTGATCACAAAACAATATGTAATTATATATTGTGAAATATTTATTTCTAATTACAAATTAATGAATTTTTTTGTCTTGAATCATGGTGTAGCATGGGAAACAGTCTTCATATGACAACAGTAAACTACATTGCTACACTTTGCTACACTGAGGAGCGGTGTGTTGGTTCCTAAGACCATGGGAAATAGGTGTTTTCTGATGGTCTTAGGCGACCCCTGTGAAAGGGTCGTTCGACCCCCAGGTTGAGAACCGCTGTCCTAGACTGATATAACTCCAAACTTCACATGTTATGGAAAGTGATTAAACCAGGTTAGAGCTTTTATTGAAATTTTAATCTAAATGTGATTACAATCAACCCTCTGTATCCAAGGGTTCTGTGTCTGTGGATTCAACCAACTTCAGATTAAAACCCATGGGTGTGAAACTCTTGGGTGTGGAGGACCAATTAAGGGGCTTGAGGATCCATGGATTTAGTTTCTTCAGTGGTTCCTGGAATCAATCCCCTACAGTCGATTACATTTATGAAATCATTTGAGGATTAATTATATATACTGGAAAATCTAATCAAAGCACATTTCATTTTTTCTCCATTTAGTGAAGTTGATCGTCACATTACATGCACTGTAAAAGTGAAATATACAATATCTTCACTTCTGTTTTTCCTAAGCAAGACCACACAGTGTGCAGACCGTAGATGTTTCTTTAAGCGCTTGTAGCCTTAACACCAGACCTCCTCTCCAGTCCAGATCAGTTTCTCCTTCTCTCTCTCTCTCTCTCTCTCTCTCTCTCTCTCTCTCTCTCTATTATATTCATCTTAGCTATGGTGTACAATATATTTTAACGTTATTACGTATTTTCTTTTCATAAAAAGGAAAGTTATTCAGGTAGTAACTGACTTCCTTAGTGAATTCAATTTTAATATTTTCTTACTTAAACTTCTTGGGTATAACAAGCAGCCAGATATACCACCAGAAAAAGTATAACTCTGTCTCATTTTCAGTATTTATCACCTTTAATCTTATTGCATTTGCCAGGATATTATCAATAGTAGCAAGTGTGCCTGTTTTTTCTGCACATCAATTCTTACTGGGATGATTACAGTGGCTTCATAGTTATGTCCCTAGACCCCATTGTTATTTTAGGCCATCAGCTCCTCTCGCAAAGCATGATAGTGAGTTGTTTAACTGCTCTCTTGTTCGTTAGCTGGTCAGATCAATGAAAGCAGGAAAATAGAAAAGTTAATTCAATGGAAGCCACCATAGGATCTCCATAGCATCTGAAACAAAGTATAGCTGCACAGTTTATGTTAAATTATTTCATTCATCTATTTATTTATTTATTTATTTATTTATTTATTTATTTATTTATTTCTCTAGACCTTTGAAACATTTTATACAACTAAAGGGAATGAGAAAATAGAAGAATAGTCCTGTAAATAGCTTTATTTAACTGAGGGAAAATTTATAACAGTTTGGAAATCTTATAAAATTCATTTCCCAGTGCATGGTGATCTGACACACTGAGGGCAGTAGGCATGTTTATCCCAATTTTATTCTTCTCCAGCTTTCTTATCTCCTGCCACAAATCTATTGGGGAACCTCACCTGGGAACCAGAGGACAGAGGAGCTATTGAGAAGACCAGAACAGTTAGCTTTACTGAATGCTGAGTGGCCTGGAGAAACAAAATGTGGAGCAGCATTTTGAATATTCCATTGGAAAAATCTGATATAAGAGAATCCATTGTTGTGCTGTGTCCAGACAAAACACAGCATAGAGCATGTACAGAGTCATATCAACTATTATAATGTTGCTTTGAACTATCAATTCTTTCATACTTCTTCAGCTTTAAAATGTTAATCACCACTGACATTCATATACGTACTAGTAAGCCTTAGGGGGCAAAAGAAGGAAAAGAGTTAAATAAAATGAAATAGAGCTATTTCCAGTTTCTGCATCTGTATATGGACACAGAGTCTAAATTGGTATTAACTGCCTTTGTTTTCATTTTTTCTTAAATTCTATGAGCACCTTAACACAATGGCATACTTCAAAGGGTGATTTAATCCTTTATTTTCTGTGAGATGTGAATCTCCAATGCACTGTATTTGTTGCATAGTGGCACAGGACTATTGGACTAATAGTGACTCTTAGGAGGTATCTCACTGAATCTAGTTTTCAAACTTGGTCTTCCTTACTATCCTATATAATGAAGATGTAATATGCAAATGTTCATAACAACCAACCAAGTAATGACCAAATCACGGATCAGCAGGAGGGTGGGGCAGTGAGCTACAAGTACAGGAGGGGGCAGAGCAGCAAGCTATGAGGGGTGGAGTGGGGGAGGGTGTGGGGGGGGGTACAGGAGGGCAGGGCAGCGTGTGGAGGAGAGTTACAGGAAGAGGGCAACAAACTACTGGCTACAAGGGGCAGTGGAGGGTTACAGGAGAGGGCAGGGTGCCAGGGTTCTTTTCCCAGCCTTACAAAAAGTTCAGCATTCTGGAGAAAGGGGCTGTGCATAGGTGATTAAGAAGAAGTCCAAGGACGAAAGATATATTTGAAAGGCATTCTTGGTCAGAGGAGTTTCAGCTAAAGGGAGCCAAACACTCTTATCTTGACCAAGGATCCATGCTTTTATTCTAACACAATTTGTCCCAAGACAAGGTGGAAATATACACTTCAAAGGGTAAGGTTTCAAAGGATATACAGAAACAATGTCAGTTTGGGGAATAGCCTACAGTTGTTTAGGTGTTTGGCCAACAGGAGGCAATAAAATGGCCTGAGCCATCTGGGAATTAACAATCCTATCCAGGTTTGGGGGAAGTGCCTTTAGCCATTTCCAACAAGGAAGCTGCATATATGGCTCAGCCCTTGTTGAGCCCACCAAATCCCATCAACCTTTTGATGGAACTCTTGTAATTATTACATGTTGGAATTGGGCGACAAGCTATAAGGGGTAACAGGGAAAGAGCTACTAGAGTGTGGCAGTGAGCTACTGGTGAGCTATTGGTGCACGGATTAGTGTGCAAAGCTATTAGTTATTACATAAGAGTAACACAGTCCTTGGAAATCTGTACCTATCACTGTAATAAACAACTTTCTGTTTGTTGTTTAAAGCTAGATAATAGCCTTAACTTTCAATTTGAATGAAAAAAAACTATCTATATCTATATCTATATCTATATCTATATCTATATCTATATCTATATATATATATATATATATATATAGAGAGAGAGAGAGAGAGAGAGAGAGAGAGAGAGATGTATTTCTCTCTTTGAAATTAAGAACTTCATATCCCTTGAACCAAATTATGGGGAGTAGAAGTAAACATTTTCTCAATGGATTATTTGGAGCTATATGAAGAGGTCCACTTTCATATTCACCCTATAGTTCACACCTGTGCATCTGACAGTGGGGATATGACAATATATATTAGCCTTTGATTTGAGGCATACAACTAAAACTCCACGATGTTTTTCAACTGAACTGTCACAGAAACTTCAGTAGAGCTTTCTCTTCTGTCAAGCCAGCTGCTTTGGGATGGTAAAGTACTAGAAAAAATTAAACTCATAAGCATGAGTCCATTGTCCTACTATTTTCCCCATTAAAGGAGATTTTGTTGATATTCTGTAATTCCAAATGGTGACAATAGAAGAGACAAGAAGAGGGAAGCAAATCTATATCTAAAGTAATGTGTCTATTTTTGGAGGGCAGGTAGTTGCTCTGTCTAGGATGGAAAGCATCCAACATAATCCATGTTTTCTGGGCCCTCTAGGAATAGTGTTATGTGAGGGGGAAAGAGTTGTCTAGTGTTTTAGGGAAACTGAATAGAATGCTCAGCTGGATCTTGCTCAACCCATGCGTAGCTCCATTTCTGCCATTATGTCAAGTTTCTCCAGAAACCCTTCTATCAAGTTGGAGGTGGCAAGGTAAAAATTAATAAATAAATAAGACTGGGTAAGCCTGGTTGGTGTGACTCAGTGGTTGAGTGTTGACCCATATACCAGGGGGTCACAGTGCAATTCCTGGTCAGGGCATATGCCCAGATTATGGGCCCAATCCCCATTAGGGGGAATGCAAGAGGCAACCAATCAATATTTCTTTCTCATCATTGATGTTTCTATCTTCCTCTCCCTACCCCTCCCCTTTCTCTCTCTGAAATCATAAAAACATATTAAAAAAAATAAAAAAGGCTGGATGGCACCTAAAGTCTGAAATAATTTTGTTTTGTTTTAACTTATTTCGGCGATTAGCAAACCTTTTCCATCAAGATACTAAATATTTTACAGATTTGTGGCCCATATGATCTCTATTATAACCACCCATCTCTGTGATTCTACGCACAAAAGCAGCCACAGTGAATACATAAACAAACACATGTGGCTGTGTTCCAATAAAACTTAATTTACAAACGCAGATGGTATGGCAGATTTAGTACAGGGGCTATGGTTTGCCAACATTGATCTACTTGATTACTGAACATCTCATCAGGCTTCTGTTAACTGGTAATGGCGAGCTACTAAGAGACCAGTTTCATCATGTATCACATGAGTCTGATCAAGTCATATGCTGAAGCTGTCTTACCCAGGCTCCCGTGAGCCAATTATATGCATGTCTTTCTATCTATAACTAATGACCAACTTGGCAGAGTTATTTTATGGAAACCGGAATATACATCAACCAGGGCATCTGTTTACCTCTAGCTGGGAAGCTGGGCATTGTACATTACCTGAACACTACTGATCTGAGCTTTTGCTCACACAGTTTAGTTGTCTCAAAGCTTGGTTATATATTTGCCAGCTCTCTTTTATAATTCAAGGCTGTCTGCCTGTCCTATTTTATGATTGCATAGGTCCATTTACATCTAAAGCTTTGATGTCCTGTTAGATTTCTGCCTCTTCAGACATAGAAGCTTAAGAATGCAGCCTCATGGAGGCTTTATACCCTTTTGTCACTGCCTATGGATGATCTTTCCAGGAACGTTGGGGACCATCTTTCCAACTAACAAAGGGTGAAGGGTATAACAACCAGGCCCTTTTAATGGTTTTGTTAGGAAGTAACTGAGTAAGAACATTATTATAGTCCTATTTCTACATTTTCCTCTGTCTAACTAAGCCTTTTAACTTATTTTTCTACAAAAGAAGAAAGGTAATTCCAACACTCAACAGCCTCCTTTACTGCAAGCAATGATGGATCTAGGCATGAAAGTAGCCGGCCAGCAGATTATAAATGACGCTTCTGATCCAATACAACCTATGGAGGTATAGTTTTCTGTTGGACTCTGGCATCCATTCAGAGTTCTTGTTGGAAACATTAGCACATTCAAATAGGTAACTGATAATTGTATAAGGAAGTAGCTATTTCAGATGGGTGGGGAGGGTTATGAAAACTCTAGGTTGTAACATAATCCCTGGGACAGTAACAGCAGGGAATGGGGGACAGTAGTCCTGAAGAGAGAGAGAGAGACGTTTCTTTAGAATAAGTTTACTCCTAAAGCTATAATTTTGACAGAGGAACACAGTTAACATATACTGATCCTGCGAGAAGGGGCCAGAGGAATAACTACCCCAACCTAGCTAAACCCAGTTAATAGCCACAGTGCCAGGGAGACTGTTAAAGCTGTCAATTAAAGTCAGAGCTCCAGGCCACAGAGCTGACTTGAGAATACTCAGGAGTGAATCTGGAAAGGTCACAGGAAAATATCTAGCACAGATGCAGTGTAATAGACATAAAGTGGTGCTGAGAAAAAAAATTAAAATCTTTAAATTTACAAATTAAAAGAAGAGTTATGTAGGGAGTGGTTATAGGGTTAAGCCTCGGACTGACCTGCTGGCAAAGCCGCAAACAAGTCCCAGCTTAGAGGGCACAGGCCTCTTAGCATAATTAAACTTGGTCTTGTGACTGCTGCCTAGATCTTTCCTGGGTAGTTAATGGGCTATGGGAGGTACAGCAAGTAATCCCCAAAACAAGTGAAACTCACAAGAACATTGTAAATTACCTTGTTTACCTCTGACTGTAAAATAAAGCATCAGCTTGCAGTCTGGATCTGTTCTGTGGTCTCAGTCATGCGCAGAAGATCCACCTAGACCCAGCTTATTCTCTGTCATTTCTTCATCCTTTGCCGGGCCTCCCTCAGGCTCACCGAACCCTTGGCTGTGCTGGCGCAGCACAGAGTTATAAGAAAAAAATAGTATCACAGGAGGCAAAGGAAAAATTCTAACTACAGTAATAATAATGACTTCAATTTACTAAGCATTTGGTATTTTCAAGAGTCTGGAACAATCTCATTTTTCCTTAAAATGTCTGAATGTGGTATTCATTTTTTTCTTAATGATGAAAAATGTGTGTCTCACAGATGTTGTGTAACATATTTAAGATTACACAGAGATTAAGTTAAAGGTGGTTGTGTGCCAAAATCGGCTTCTTAAATACTGAATTCTAAATAATTGAGTCAGGTTCTATGGAGCTGCTGAAAAAGGAAAGAGGTAAGAAATGTTGTGGGATGTAACACACTTGCTGATTAGTGATCATAAATTCCTGATGTTAAACTGATGGATGGGCTCTGTAAGAAGTGGAAGCAGCATATATAAATGACATTTTCTCAAGAATTTAGTTTTGAATATTGAGAAGTAAGTAGGATAGTGCCAGTTTCAGGTGAATATATCCTAATAAAAGAGTAATATGCAAATTGACCATCACTCCAAGACACAAGATGGCTGCTTCTACTTGGTCAAAGATGGCTGCCCCCATGTAGACACAAGATGGCCACCACAGGATGGCTGGCAGTGGAGGGCAGTTGTGGGCAGTTGGGGATGTCCAAGCCAGTAAAGAAAGGCAGTTAAGGAGACCGGGCCAGCAAGGGAGGGCAGTTGGGAGGGACCAGGCCTGCAGATGAGGGCAGTTGTGGGTGAGGCCAGCAGGGGAGGGTAGCTTAGGGGGAAGATCCAGGCCTGCAGGGAAAGCAGTTAGGGGTAACCAGACTGGCAGGTAGGGCACTTAGGAACAATCAGACCAGCCAGGAAGCAGTTAGGTGTCAATCAGGCTGGCAATGGAGTGGTTAGGGGATGATCAGGTTGGCAGGCAGAAACAGTTAGGGGCAATCAGGCAGAGGCAGGTGAACAGTTGGGAGCCAGCAGTCCTGGATTGTGAGAGGGATTGGGCCTAAACTGGAAGTTGGACATCCCTCAAGGGGTCCCAGATTGGAGAGGGTATAGGCTGACCTGAGGGACACTCCCCACCAATGCATGAATTTTATGCACCGGGTCTCTAGTGTGTGTGTGTGTGTGTGTGTGTGTGTGTGTGTGTGTGTGTGAGATAAAGAGGGAATATGCTAATTGACCCTCACACCTTCACAAAGATGGTGGCGTCCACAGCCATAAGATGGCAGTGCCAAGTCCCCTAAGCCCCAATGGGGAAACAGATATGTGGCAAGACCAGGCTCACCCCAGGCAGGAACAGCTGTTCCACACACCTGCCTCCAAGTCCCCCAGTCTCCTCAGCCCCCAGCCGCCCAGGACTGGCCATAGGCACAAGCAAGCCTCTGATGCTGGCTGCCCAGCCACTCATGGCTGCCCAAGGCTCAGGTAACCAGGGCCAGCTGAGGCTTGCACTGCCTACAGTGGCAGCAGCAAGGTGTGATGCAGCATCACCTTCATCTGAACACTGGGTCCCCTCCTGCCCCTTAGGGCTCCTGAACTATGAGACGGGGCAGGCTGGGCTGAGGGTCCCCCATCCAGTGCATGATTTTTCCTGCACCAGACCTCTAGTGTTTATAGAAATATATATTTAAACATCAACACACATGAATATTTTAAACAACACTGATACAAAAAATAGGGTTTTGCTAATAAAGAGTTTAAAATGTTGAGTGAGGTGCTATAGAGGCAAAGGAATCCCAAATTCTGTAAGGAAAATTGGTTTCAGCATACAGTAATGTGCTTCTTGCAATTTTCTTGTTAAGACAGAATGAGCATTATGGTATAATTATTTCATTAGACATCTACTTTCATATAAATTTTTAGTAAAATATCAAACGTAAAGGCACACAGACCCATATATTTTAGACAAGAATATTAAGAAATTGTGCTTTTATTTTAATCTCCCTTTTTCTATATATTGGGCATTTAGGAAATATTATTTATTGTACTAATAAAGTTATATTTTGAAATCAACTTTTTTTTTTCTATTCTCTAAACTTGTAAATTATTTTCAATTTTTACTTATTTAAAATGTTTTAAAATATCTAATTTTGTAAGCTGGGATATCTTCCAAGATTCTACATAGCTTTTCTAAGTTAGAAGAAAGTGAAATAAGTATTACAACTTTGAAATACCAAGTAAATATCTTTTTTTTTTCCTTTTTGAATGAATTTACTGGTGTCCTCATTTACTCCAACTCATAAGTTCACTTCAACCTCCCTGAATATGGATACATCAACTTAAAATGATAGTTTCGATTCTGATTTATTTTAAAGCCCTACAGTGGTACTTTGCTTACTACATTGAGCTCAGTAAATAGTAATAATTACTCACTGTCAATGATTTTTACTCATATCAGATACTGTTGTAAATAACATGAATTATTTCATTGTCATATTACTTCTCTGAGTAGACTTTAAATAAAATTACAACTCACATACATTTTACAGATACAGTCAAGGTGATTAAATAACATGTCCAAAATACTCAGCTCAAAAGGTTTGGGGCTGTCTGGTTTTTGATGTTCAACGTTTACCCATGAAGCACTACTTTATTTTATCTTCTAAGTTTGCTACTTTGGTTTACAAGTTCCTTAATATAAGATGCATGTTTTAATCCTCATATTTAAACTGAGTGGATTGATGGGGAAGACAGGAGTACAGATCTTTCCTGTGTCTAATTTGGGAAGATCTTGGCCACCAGTGTCTGTGGATTCCCTGATTCCACAGTATGTTTCATCATTCATGACAGGAATTCAAAATATTTTTATAACTAGAGACCCAATGCGTGGAATTCCTGCAAGAGGCTTGGCCCTCGCAGCCATGATGGCTTGCCTTGGCCCTCATAGCCATAGTTTAATTTGGAAGGATGTCTGGAAGGTCATTTGTCTGTCTGATCTAATTAGCATGTTCCGCTTTTATTATTATAGATATCTTTTGAGTTAAAATGAAAGTGAAAATTTTTAGATTCATATTTTAACTTCAGGAAAATGAGATGCATGTGGGGATTTTTGTCATTGTCCTTTCACCTAAGCAACCCCCACCTATCTTCCCAACGTGCCCATATTAGACCCACAAATGCATATCTGACTAGGAATACACAGCTTTAGAATCCAAGAGACAGAATATAGAAAACTCAGTATATCTGTGTTTTCATTTAATAAGTAAATTGAATTTTACTTGGCATTGTGACCGAGCTGTTTTGCCTTATTACTGTTATAAGAGAAACATGAATTCTGTAGATTATGCCATACATTTAAAGATGTCAAAAAAATTGTATGCTTCTAATTTAATCAAACTTTACTGTTACTTGTGAAAGATTCAATACTGCACAGGAGAGGATAATACATTAAAATATTTATACATGCTGTTTTTAAATATGCATTTTAATCTAAATCAACACAGCTTTTGATTTCACAATGTTTTCATAATTATAATTTCATAGTTTTCCTATAATTCAGTAGAAGTTAATGAAGACAATTTTTCACTTCAATATTAATTTATTGTGTTCAGGTGAGCAAAGAAGTGTATTAGGCATATGTAGCAATTTCTACAAACTAAATAAGGAAATAAGGTGCCTCACAGTATTTTAAATAAAGATAAGTAAAATATCATGTTTAATAAAATATCAAATATTATGTCAGTTTAAAAGTATGTCAGGCAAAAAAGGAACTAGATGCACTGTGAATGTAAAACCTCCTGGAAATAAAAACTCATTTTTTGTCAAATGGTAACATCAATATATATTCTTAAAAATAATATATATATATATATATATATATATATATATATATATATATATATTGATTTTGAAAGAGAGAGGGGAAGGGAGAGAAAATAAATGATGAGAAAAAAATTTATCCATTGATTGCCTCCTGCCTACCCCTTCCTGGGGATCAAGCCCCCAACCTAGACATGTGCCCTCCTGGAAATTGAACTTATAATCTCTTGGTTCTTGGTACAATTCTCAAATGTTGAGCCACACTGACTGGGCAACATATATCTTCCTAAGTGCAGGTATTTCTCTATTGTCAAATACAGTTTTCACCAGCTTAGTAGTAAGTTGGATTGATAAAAAATGTAAAAAGCACAAATATGATATAATCATGAATGCTATGTATTAATTACATCTAGAATTTCCATTTTTTTTTCTCTAAGCATGAACAAAAATTTGTTCAGACATAAAAATAAAACTAATTAAGGACATCTATGACTTCTGGTATCTCTTAAATATTCATAGTTGAGTCATTATCTTTCCAAGGGTAGTAGAAACTGTGCTGCCTTATGGGCATATTGCTTCAGGCGTCAACAACTAAGAAAGGACTGTAAATTGGATCTATGCCTAATAAAGAAAGAGCACATGAAGAATTTATTCTAACTACTCTTCTTCTGAATACTGCTACTTTAGTTCCATCTACAACAAGATACTATATTGTTCATAGAGATCAACACTGTTATATTTCAAATGCTTATTTTATACTAGAGGCCCGATGCACATAACTTTGTGCAGGAGTAGGCCTTCCTTCCCCCAGCTATCAGCACCAGCTTCCCTCAGGCACCCGAACCGGGGCTTCCCTACCCTGCTATCAGGCACCTGAACCCAGAATGGCTTCCATCCTGCCCTAGCTTCTTCAGGAAGGACATCCAGAATGAGGTCTGGAAGACATTGGGTCTAATGAGCATATTACTCTTTTATTATTATAAACTAGAGGCACAGTGCATAAAATTCATGCACTGAGGGGAGGGGTCCTCAATCTGGCCTACAACCCCTCTAATCTAGGAACCCTGGAGGGATGTGCAATTGTTAACTTAAGCCTGATCTCTGAGACATCTCTCTTGCAATCCAGGATGACTGGCTCCTAACCACTCAGTTGCCTGCTTGCCTCCCTACCTGATTTCCCCAATCACTCTGCCTGCTGATTCTGATTGGTTGGTTTCTATGCCAGTCAGTGTTAAAAACTCTGCCTTCTAGTCAGCCTTTGGCTCCTTACATTCACCCAGATTTGATTCTGATTGGTCAGTTTCTATGCCAATCAGCATCTCTGGGCCTATCTTCAGAACTGATCACAGAGGTGGGGCTGGTGAGCGAAATAACTGCTGACTCTGGAAGAGAGAAAGAGGCCTCCTCGCCAGCAGTTGCTGCCACTGCTGATTTGCTCCACCTCTCTCTCTCTCTCTCTCTCTCTCTCTCTCTCTCTCTCTCTCTCTTCCAAGAGGTTAGCATTTCAGCCCACTAGCCTGCTGCATGTTCAGCCTGGCTTTCAGTCAAGCCTTCACTTGTTTTGGATGTTACAACCTGGCTCTTTATATATATAGACTAGTGGCCCAATGCACGAATGAAGATTTGTGCTAGAATGGGCCTTCGTTCCCCTGGCTGCCAGCACCACTGCCTTTGCTCTGACCATAGCCGCCTTGTGGCTCTGGCTAGAGCTGCCTTTGGCTCCTGGCTGGAGCTGACTTTCTGCTTTTCCACACTGCCCAGAGGCCCCGAGCAGCTGGGGAGGTATGGAATGCCTGTATCGTTGTCATGGCGATGACGCAAGCATCCAGCTCCATCTCAGCCACTTGGCACATGCATGTGCAAATTAACCCGCCATTCCTGATTGGCTGGTGGGTATCACAAAGGTACAATCAATTAGCATCTTACGCTTTTATTAGGTAGAAGAATTTATATTGTGAGATACAGTAGAGGTTTACCTCTGAAAAAAGTTACTTATACAAAAATATGAAAATGAATTATTTTGGACAGTTATTCATCCTACTGTAGTGGCTAATATACTGTATAGTTTTATTTTAAAAGAAGATGGTATTTTTGATTGCATTGATGTGTTGAGAAAATCAGCTATTTCATTTCTAAAAATGCTTTACTGTCACCATGTCATATTTAGTATTATAAATTTAAATAAAATATTTAGAAGACAAATTTCACATTGTTTAAAGTCATTATATGAGATGTAGAAATAAATATTAAAGACATAATTAATATTGGGTTTTTGGTTTATTTTAAGAATTTTGAAAAATATTTGAAGTTAATGTAAATGTTTTAATCATGTTTGTGTTTGATTATTTTCAACTTATAAACTATGCATGTTTATGACTATTTCCATTTGATTTTCTTTCCCTCATCATCCTAGATAAGTGAAATATGTGAAATGCACATTGACCATTTTATATGGATACAGTCCATATATTCCTTTGTTTGTTTAGTTTTTTATTCTGACTAGGTATTTTCTCCTTTATTGTCTTCCAAATCTCTGACTGTATCATCTTGTTCCATCTATTCCACTGTTGATTCCCTGCAATATATTCTTCCTTTCAGTTAATGTATTTTTCATTTCTGATTATATCTTTTATATGTATTCTAGTTCTGTTTTTATGTTTTCTATGTCTTTTTGAAGTTCTTACTGAGTTCATCTAAGTTCACTGAGCATCCTTATAACCAGTGTTTTGAACTCTGCAACTGGTAGATTCTTGTCTCCATGTTGTTCAGTTCTTCTGGCGTTTTGTTCTGTTCTCTCATTTGGGACATGTTTATTTGTCGTCTCATATTGGCAGCTTTCCTCTGTTTATTTCTATGTGTTAGAGCCGCTACATCTCTGAATTAGATACTTTTTGTTTTTCCAGAGTTGAAACTAAACTCCAAAAGGGAGAAGAAAAGATGTTTTATATTGCATATTCCATGATTAAAGACTACTGTATGTTGGGGCCAGTTATGTCATACAGTGTTTAACAAGAGGTATATACCAATACAGGTAACAAAATAAAATTTTTGGCAGAATAGCAATCTGAAAAAACGACAAACAAACTTGTACACAGATTACTATTAGCAGGAAAGGACAAATCAGAAACATTAGGAAAGATAGTGTCTAGGTGTCCGCTTTGACAATCACTCTGAATTTTTGCTAATCATATTAGGATCCGTTTATGTGACTGTTCTACAGAAGAAAGAAAAAGGGAAGTAAAATAAAATCACCTTAAACCACCAAAAAGAAATTAAATACCTGTCCAATCGCATTTTTGTGTATTTGCCTTCTCTCTCATCCTGACATTTAACATTGAATATAGCATGAATAGGAGTTAAACACACTGCTTCTCAGGAAAGAATGTGGAATATTACTCTTGATATTACGTCACCTGGCCTGAAGAAATGTATATGAAGTTAATATTCACATTCTTTTTAAGTTGACATATACTCTGAAGGGCTGAGAGGAGCCTGAGGTCTGTATCTAGGTAGTCAGCTCCATGAACTTCTCATGCCGTGTCTATTTGCATAAAGTTTTATGTTAGTTAATGCCCTTGTCTGTTATCTCCTATCTTAATCGGGCAATTTACTTAATATCTCTTGTAGTTTCCATTTTTTAACTCTTTATTTCTGATAAAAACCACTCTCTTTTTCTTTTCTTTCTTTTATTTTTATTTTTTGTAAAGATGCATAGAATACCTTACTAGAACCAACCTGGATACTTTCATTCATGGACACTTTCAACCAATCTGATGCACATGAGTTTTGATTTCTGATTTACAGTGAATAAAATTTAAGTGGATTGTTTCCATTCTTATACAAAATGACCTAAGAAATCAACTTTCCAGATATGTCCCGGAATTTTTAATATCTATGCTTAACATTGGTGTACTTTTATTATTTTATATTATGAATGTGTCAGCCATAAATATAAGGCAGGCAGTTTTAGTAAAATATTAAAACCATATTTTAAATTGCTCAGTTAGAGTAAATTAATTTTGAGTATTTTTAGGTGACTATGTCATAAGAGGATTTATGTGATCAACATAATAATAAAGATGTCTTAAAGATAAAAAGTCAGTGGATTAACAAGATGAATATCTGAGAATTTTTTTCCATCTCTGTGCAAGACCCAACAATAGAAATGATCAATCTGAAATTAATCCTTTTTTCCGACATCAAGAATTAGTGGTTTAGAGCATTGGAGTCTTTGGTGAAAAGTCTTGTCTGGCTTTACAATCAAGAGTTTTAGGTCAACGGAGGCATTTTTAAAAATATTTAGCCATGCTCCTCAGTACTACCCTCAGAAGAAACACATACATCATAACACACAACCACAAAACAAACAAAAACAAAATAATCAGCTGTAAGGCCAGCCATTTTTTGTTGGTCTGTTAAAAGCTAATTTATTTCAGAGCCATAACTTCTATCTTTAAACAGGCTTCTAACTCTAAAGCTAGCTAGCTAATGTAATACAAACTCTAGGGCCAAAGTTTATTCAAGAGGATTCTTGAAAACTTTCAATCCTGCTACTCCAAAAATTTACTTCTGCTTTAAGAAGCAATATTTAAGTTGGTTATAATCTGCTAAGAAAGACTTACAGTTGTAAACTCTCATTTACAAGGTAAGACATGAAAAGAACAATATTGACAGTTTTATGTTTTTTTATTTTTATAAACATCCATTTCATCAAGCTCTATAGGTTTCTTGATTTATTTAGAAAACAGAAGCCTTGTAACCACTGTGTGGAAAACATCTTCTCACAAGAGGGGAAATGCCAGCTCCCTAGAGTTTACCTGTTTAAGCTTAATTAGAACCAGCATTTCTCTTCAAAAAGACTCACACCGAGCCTAGGGTTATTCCTAAGCAGTGTCGTAAACACAAAAAAAAGTAACAGAAATTGAAACTGCGGAGAAATTAATTGACGAGGCAAAGTTATATAAATAAGAGATACGAAAAGGCAAAGTTATATAAACAAGAGAGATGAACAAAAATTAGAATGTATGGAGTATGATTACTCAGTAGGCAAAAATTTAGCTTAATGCTATGTTGCTGCAAAAGGAAAACTACCTGCTTAGATACATGTAATAACAATTAGATAAATACGGAAACATTAGAAAATCACAACTATCCCTAAACAATATACTGACTGATAAAACTAAGAATATCTTGGGCAATTTTTTTTTATAAATAGTACAGTGGTTACTTTTGTTGCTAATAACATCGCATCACATGGCATTCAGATAAAGAGGATAATTTGAAAAGAAATTATGTGCATGTATAGGGGATGGTTGTACAATTTAACCAGCCTATGTAAGTGTTTGATATGACACAGACCAGTAGCGTGCCAAGTATGTATAGGAGGTCGGGGGAATTGTATGTCATTGAATAATTTCATACTAGATAGTGGTTTTCCCCTACCACTGGACTCTAAACTTTCAGCAAGGCTCATATCCTTCTATTTTTAATTCTAGATAATCTTAACTCCTCTTTTTCCCATGTAACTTAAAGTTTAAAAATATATATCTACTGGGAGCCTGATACACGAAATTCAT
The DNA here is from genome assembly GCA_004026805.1 of Lasiurus borealis. NCBI lineage: Eukaryota > Metazoa > Chordata > Mammalia > Chiroptera > Vespertilionidae > Lasiurus > Lasiurus borealis. The sequence goes on along the minus strand of PVJN01002636.1, from coordinate 60,051 downwards.
GCAAGGGCTTGGCCCTGGCATCTGTAGTGGCTGCCTCAGCCCTCACAGCCCCTGCTTCATCCTGAAAGTTGTCCGGAAGTATGTCTTGAAGGACATCTGGGAAGATCTTTTGGCTATCAAATCTAATTAGCATATTACACTTTTATTATTATAAATAGCTATATCTATCTATCCTATCTACCTACCTACCTACCTACCTACCTATCTATTGTCATCTTCCATGTGTCATCTATTTATAATATGTAACCTGACATGTTTACTTATTAGTGTTTCATTAATCAGCATTTGCTGAAGAAAACGATGTACAGATAGGTAGCTGTTGGGCTCACAGCATCCATCGTGGATTATCACTTGAAGACCCTTAAAAATCCTTGAATGAATTATAGAACTGAATTGACATCATTCTGCGTGAAAGTTGAATTGTTCAACAGTTGTGCTAGTATGTGCCTGTAAGGGAACTGATGCTTCCTGTGCTCAAAAGGTTTCTCAAAATATATCGCCTTTGATCTGCTTGAGCAAGCAAGCATTCAGCCAGAGAAGCCACACAAATTTCACCTCATACTGCAAAGCCCCAGTAATTTTATATTTAAAACAAGAAAACGAGTTCAAGCTAACATTCTGTCTACATTTTCCTCAAAGTAAATTTTCAGTGACGTATTAGAGAATGTCTAGATTTAAATAATATTGCTTATATGTTCTATTAGGTAAACTATATACTGTATACAAAGGTAATCAATTATAATGACTATTAGTATGGATTAAATACTTTAAAAAGTTAATGGTAAGACATCTCTGTCCAAATAAAAACTTTAACCTGAATATATTTTATCTTTTTTAATGATCATATATATGCAAACATCAGCACAGTGTTCTAAATAAACCTTTTATTTTAGTATAGTTTTATAGAAAAGTTGCAAAGATAATATAGAATTCTCATTTATGCTTCACCCATTTTCTCCTGTTAACATCATTGTCATGGCACCCAGTAGCAAAGAAACCAACTAAGTCTGATTGGAGAAATCCAGATTTTATTTGGATTTTATTATTTTCTCCACCAATGTCCTCTTTCGGTTCTAAGATGTTATCTAGAATACCATGTTATATTTAAGTGTTATGTCTCTTTAGTCTAATCTATTATATGACAGAGTCTTAGACTTTGCCAGTTTTTCATGCTCTAATAATTAGTTTAATCTCTACAATATAATTCTCCAGGTTCCATTATCAAGTAATTATATTCCAGAAGCAGTATTCATTGCCAAAAATAACAGTTCTAACCTCAGAACTTTATTGGGGAAATGTCTTACACTATGCTAAATAAAACATATCTGTGTTTTAAATTGCATACAACTTCAGATGTTTTAGCAGCACTTTAATAAACTTATACTATTTTTAAATATCCAGCCGTTCTTGATAAACTAGGTATTAGAAAAACACCTCTATTTTGTTACCATTTTTTAATGTAAGAATAGTTGTTATTATCTGCAATTTGCTGCTTCCAGAGAAGGTAATAACACAGCTAAGGAGGTTTAGAATAGAAGGTGGAATTTTAAATATTCTCTGTGCCAGCAACAAGTAATCTATAACTTTTGAAAGTCCCTCTATTGACCTGTTCAGTGTACACAGAATTGGTTAAAATAAGGGAAACAGTATATTATATTCCGAATTCCCATTTTCTATATTCATTCTATTTTTTTTTAGATATCCAGAATGGTATTTGATAACATAAATGTAAGTAGCAAATGGTGATGTTAGAAAATTCAAGGTTAACATTGTTCAGTGTTTGTACAGTATAGAACAGTGGTCGGCAAACCATGGCTCATGAGCCTCACGTGGCTTTTTTGGCCCCTTGAATGGCTCTTCCACAAAATACCACGTGCGGGTGTGCATGTACAGTATGACTGAAACTTCATGGCCTATGCGCAGAAGTCGGGGTTTGGTCTGGGCGAGTCTATTTTGAAGAAGTGGCGTTAGAACATTCACGGGGCCAAAGAGCTGAATGTGCCTCGCAAGACGCGGTTTACCAACCACTGGTACAGAAGGTTCGTATTACTGAAATGTAATCAGGAAGAAATTTATTTTTGTCTTCACACTGCTTTAAACAGTTTTGCACAAGAGAGCAATAACCTTCCTGCAGCTTAAAGAAAAATTAAGATCCCTGTGACTTTTCATTGCTCTCGGGTAATAATAATGTGTAAATAGTAACGGTCATATTGAGATTCAGACACATAGCATCAATTTGGTAATTGCATGTGTCCAATCTCATAATTAAGATATCAATTTACATTTTATAAAAGACTCCCGTAATTTCTTAAGTAGAACGTGGCTCAGATGGAATCATCTGCTTTTAGGGAATGGAGTATGATAAAGTTTAACTCTAGCTCTGTAATTCCTCTTCTCAATAGACATTCTTTTTTATTAAAAAACAAAGCAACTGACAAAGGTGATAAAACTCTAAGATGCATGTGCTCTGACCAACCATAGAAAGGGAGTTCAGTTATTCTCTAGTGCAGCCCTATGATGGCTTTGTACTCTATCAACCTAACTAACTCAAACTAGATTATCATATATATCCCTCCCTATATGGTTTGAGCTAGTCTTGACTACTAAAGAAATGTTCTTGACATTTGGATGAAGTGAAACAGAGCATCTGTTATTGTTCTCTAAATGAGAGAGTAAGCTCAGACATTGTTATGCTCACATATGTTGACTCTGATACAGGTAAGAGCTCACCTCTTTGGCTTGAGCCAAATCTCAAATTGTAGCTCCTTTAGCTCCCAATAGATGTCCTCCTTCCACAACGTAAATCCTGGGCGAGGCACATTGCAGTTCTGTAGGGAAGGCCTTCTTCCAGTGTAACACGGAGGTCACTCACACCTACATAGAAATTAGAACATACGAGAGACAAAGATTTCCTTGATTCCACAGATGGTTTGTTCTGATACACGTTCTGTCCACGCCCAAAGTAATCTTGAAACAGAAGTCCTTATTTCATAGACTGTTTAACCAGCTTTCACCAAAGTACACGGTCCAGCCCCTCTCATAAACCCCTTATATTCTGCTATGCATTAAATACCACTCCAAAAGTGTGTCCCACAGCCTCAGCTAAGGAAGTTCAAAATGGAAATTGGGGGATACATATGTCCCAAATAATAGGAGACATATTGTGGTCATCTTTGAAGCCCCTCACACTAAATCTGAAAGAGGAGAGATGCTTTCTTAGATCACCCTCTCTGATGGTATAAATTGGGAATCATAGCTCAGTGCTTCACCAAAGATATTTTTCTTATAAGACTTTTTCTCAATCTCCACACCCTTGGTTCCTTTATCTCCTTGTAGCTTGAAAACTATTGAAATCCTACTTTGAACTTTCCACATGGTGTTCTGAAAATTTAACTCAGCGATTTTTTCTTATCCCACCGCCCTTATCAAAGCTATTATTTTATCATAATTTATATAATAGAAATTGGTTAAAAAATTGATAAGAATAAGTGATATTTTGAGTAAAATTGATAAGAATAAGTGATATTTTGAGTAAAAATTTATTTTGTAATGCTAAACCATGAGTTCTGAAAATATTTACAACATATAATAAGACATTTTATACTGTGTTTCTTAAATTATTGCCTTATGATTAATAGGTACACATAATTAGAAATAATTTACAGTAATATACTAAGAAGAATTGATTTAATTCATAAAAGGATTCACTTTCTGTGTTCAAAGAAACAAATTATTTTATACTTACCTTAGTGAAGACATCAAGATACATATGATCCAAAAATTAATATCTTTCATCTAATGAAATAAGTACTTCACAGTATAGGTTTGGCAAAAAAATGATTAAGAAAAAAAATATCTTTAGGAAATAAAGAACTCTATTATTTTCTGACAACAGAGAAAACATATGTGTTAAAATGTTATGTAGCAAACCTATTAATTTCTTTTTTTTTCTTTTTTTTTACTCATTTCAGTGTTCTTCATCAGATCGTGTCTGTAAAAATCAAATTACTTTATCTCAAAAAAACTTTGTTAATATGTGAGACTTGAATACATGCTAATTTTTATTTTTCTTTGTCTTCCTTGCCTCCTTTCTATTTTATAAACATAAGTTGAGGTATTTAAAATAAAAGCAAAATTTTATTTTCATGAAATTTGAAATATTCAGAATCACAAAATAGTTTTAAAAATATATGAGATAATTTTACTCAATTAAACAGAAAAATTAAGAAGATATGGGTACAATCTTTAAAATAAATGTAAATTTCATCAAATTTATTTATGCTTAATCTATGAGAGGTAGTTAAAAAGCAGATAACAAAAATTTATTTAATTTTAGCTTCAGTGAGAAAACAAATATTTAAATAATTATCTACTATCTTATCAAATAAACTCTTTAATTCCATTATATAATTTAAATTTTTATCATACAATTCAAATAACATATTTTGATATTTATCATTAATCAAATGAAATTCACAATACATTTTTTTATTTGAAACTACCATTTTAAAATGCATTCTCCAACTTCCAACTGAATTATGTTTCTTTGGGTGATGCTAGAAGTGTGAAAAATAAGGAAGTTCCAATAAAATGAAATCCAAAGTATTTTAAATTGGCTTAGAAAAAATAGATTGTGATATAAATATAGAAACACAGTTGACACTCAAATAAAATCAGATTTAATATTATTTTATTTCCAATAACAGCAGTGTCACTCACAGTTTTCAGCACAGCGTTATTTTTTGCCAAAGTGTTTATTTGCTTTTATTGACAAGCTAAATAACATCATTTTCACTTCACCCAAAAATCAACTTGTGTTAACAGAGATTTCTAAAATGTTTTCCTGGTCAGAGATGGAATTTTTAGAACAGTTAGTAACCAGAGATATTGGGGAAGCAAACCTCTTATCTTTGGGTATAAAAATATATTTAATTTTTAAAAATAAGCTCCTTTGAAATGGATTATTATTTTATCAGACATGTCAATGTATATCTCATTAAAAATATCACACAATATTTTCATTCATTTAAGATAGTGATTTTGTATCTGCTAATAATTGAAAAATACTTGGACACACCTATATGAGAAAGTTTACAAAACCAATCCATGAGAACAGTTGTCCTCTTATTTATTCGTATGTATAAATTGATAAATATGAGTTGTCTTGTTTATAGTATTTTGTTGTGAACGTCATTTTCTGTTAAAACGTAATAAATAAATTATTATTTCTATAGTAGAATCACATTGATTTAGCTCACATGTTTTTTTATTTTTTTATCTTTTTTAATTAATTTTTTATACATGTCTCCCCATTGCCCCCCATCCCTCCCAGGCATAACCCAACCCCCCAGTGTCTATGTTCATTGGTTATGCTTATATGCATGCATACAAGTCCTTTGATTGATCTCCCATCTACCCCACCTAGCTTTAATCTTTCTGCTGTAATTTCACAGTCTGTTTGATGCATTACTGCCTCTGTATCTATCCTTTTGTTCATCAGTTTATAATGTTCTTTATTATCCACAAATGAGTGAGATCATGTGATGCTTCTCCTTCATTGACTGGCTTATTTCACTAAGCATAAAGCTCTCCAGTTCCAACCAGATTGCTGCAAATGCTAAGAATTCCTTCTTTTTAATGGCAGCATAGACTCACATGGTTTTAAACAACCTCTTGGAATAACCTGTTTTGATTTCTGGAGTGAGAAACAAAAAAGAACAGGATGACCAAAGGACTTGTATGAATGCATGTAAGCATAACCCATGGACACAATCAGAAGGGGGCAGTGAGAGCGTGTGCTGGGTTGGGGGTAGGAACCAGTGGGGATAGGTCAACTGGGGGGTGGGGAGGAGGAAAGGAACCATATGTAATACTTTAAACAATAACGAATTAAAAAAAAAAAAAAAGAACAGGACAGAATTTTCATGCAGGTGGCTCAAGATAAATGTAGCAATCTGACAATTTGTGCACAGGTCTTAAGGGCTGACAAACACTTCGGCCAATTTTCTAGTCCTAGCCCATTTTGCCACTGGCATACAGACAAGATATAAAGCTCTTATTGACTGCATCCTTCTCGGATGGCTTTGGATGTACGCAGAGTGAGCTGCTGCGCTTGTGGTGTGATGAGAGGAGCTTTGCTGTCTCATTTGTATGAGAACACAGCTGTAGCTGTGGTCCATTGTCATGACAACAACGTGATGCTTGTATCCAAGAATCAATACTAATTCCTTGAGTCTATTTCTCTGCTATTGAAGTTTTACAGTAGTATAGCGAAAACACCATGTGGCACCAGGTGATATAATTTTATTTCCAGTGCAACTACTGAAAATGCTTCTCTGATATTCCCACTTTTGTTTCCTCACAACTAATATCTAATTTGAAAGATATTTTCAGAAAAGACTGATGACAGCTTAATATTATCATTATGAATTGATTAGTTCCGTGAGAAGCATTAGGCAGGTGACTGTGTCATGGCACTCTGGGACGGATGATACTGTGTTTTTAAACTATGTTCCAAGACGCATTTTCTCTGGGGCTCATTAGACATCAGTTTGTCTTTTTTTTTTTTTTCGTCTTTTTTTGTGTATGCTTCTGTAAAGGAGACACTGGCTAATCAATTTTACTTATGCCTTATAATAAGATTAAGATATATTTTTGCTTTATGAAAGAGCTTTTCCCGAAATTGTGGAATTATGAAGTGTAAATTGCTTATTTTATCTATGTATTAATACAATTTTAACATCAAAATTCTCTAGTCTTACTTGGATATATGTCTTTTCCTGCACATTTAGTCCATCTGGAATGGAAATTTATAGCAATAATCTAATTTTTGTACTTAGTTTGTGGTTGAAAAGTATCAATACATATACAATGTTAAAAAGATACAAAAAGTAAAATCTCAACAGTAGAATGATAAGCTATAACAAGACTCATCAGGCATTAGAAATTTTAGTGTTGTTTTTATGCATTTAGTATTATTAAAATTTATACATACATAACTGCAATGCATACCTAGCCAGATTTTTCAACACTTATTTTTTTTTATGTCAGAATATAACAATAAGGGAAATTATTTTTTTAAAACTCATTTCTGAAATGAAATTGAGCACTAAACTTTATTGTTTTGGTGTTCTCTTTGCTGTTAATTCAAAAGATGTTATTTGTTGTGGGTTGTTTTCTTTCTGGGGAGTAAATGCTGAGAGACAGGAACACAAAAGGTATATTTGAGGAGTAATAGTGTGAATGGAATGGGCCAGACACAAGAATATGGGACAGCCCTCTGACCACAGAGCAGACTTGTCAGTCTGCCAGCAGCAAGGAGAATCCTGAGCGGAGTCCTGACTTGAGTAAAATGGCACGATCCTTAAACAACTGACTTGTACACTTATTGTCTGAGGAAAGGCAGAGACATCGTTACCCTGGCTTTGCTCACTCCTTGACCAAGGTCTATCCCAAGAAGGCATGGCAACTAGTTAAACTTTACAGCTGTGTTTTATAGAGTGGCTTCTTGAAAGGGGTTCTGTCTACAGGTGGGTTTCCCCCTGTCCCTTTTAATTGTCTTTTCCTTTTTTTTTTTCCTAATAGGTAATTCTCTAAATACATTCTCTTGTTTCTCTGTTTCACTTTTACTTGATTTCACTTAAAGGAAGAAGGGATATTTGCTATTAACATCCCTTTGTGTTTTCAGGCAAAGCCTATACTGGTAAATCATCCAAAGAGAAAGGTATCAATGACACAAAAAACTAAAACCTACTTCACAAAGATTGTACATTGATACTGAATAATGTATTGTCAAGTCATAATTCTCTTATTCTGTTTCTTTGCAATATACGTTTTAATAATGCATATATAATTTTGAGAAATCCATGAATATGGAAGCTAAATGTTTGTGGAAATTTACCTTAACAAGTAGGACACTGTGAGAAAATCCACTAGTTCTAGCTATTCAGAGATGGAAATGCAGCTCTAAAATTCCAAATGACTCATGTCTTTTTGTTATACTACTTTGATTAGAAATCTCAGTTCCAGTTTCTTCAATTCAACTATAAGTGTTCTCAGAAAATAAATCCAAGAAAAGAGATATTTAAGTTGAGACATTGATTGTGGTGATCTAAAAAATAAGAGCGTTATAATAGCAGCATTTTAAACGTCTTCTCATACTGAAAATAACCAAAAAGAAGGCATAACATTTATATTTTGTCAAATAAAATGCTGAAATCAATTTTAAAAATCTGGTTTACTGCCTATATATTTTGAAATAGATAACTAAAATAGTTTTTTAAAACATTTAATGTATTTAAGCAGATTGTTTATATATTTGTATTTGTTTCTAAGAGAATAATTTTAATATGTATGACTCCTAAAACCAATTGTGGTTCTATGTATTCAATTAAATTAGTATTTTTCCAACTAGTATATAATTTTTATTTCTCCATGCTCAATCTTAACTGATTTGTTTAGCACCTGTTATATTAAATATTTAATAAATATTCATTAATATATTTTTAATTCAACATTCTGTTTTGACACATTGCTATTTTACTTAGAATGATTAACTCATAATAATTTGGTGGACTGGCCAACAATTATAAGTATAGAATAATGTAAATATCTAAAAATGTTGTTTAAAATATTTAGTATTTATTGTATACATAGCTTCGTAGTCTGACTATGATAAGCATTGTAACAGAACATACTCAAATCAGAGTCTTGACCCAATAAAAGTTTATTTCTTGCTCATGTTTCATCCCAGTGCTGGCCAAGGAGCTCTTTTATGCACAATAACACGAGGGCCCCTGCTCCTTATTGTATTATCATCACTTAGTCTCCAAGTTGCCTCCCAAATGAACGACAGTGGAGATTATATGCAGGTGCTATTTGGTGATCATATATTCCTTCTGCTTAAATTCTTTTGGCTAGCTGAGACCGGTTTAGCTCAGTGGATAGAGCGTTGGCCTGCGGACTGAAAGGTCCCAGGTTCGATTCCGGTTGGGGGCTTGTACCTTGCTTGCGGGCACAACCTCAGGGGGGGGTGTGTAGGAGGCGGCTGATTGATGTCTCTCTCTCATCGATGTTTCTGACTTTCTATCCCTCTCCCTTCCTCTCTGTAAAAAATCAATAAAATATATTAAAAAAATAAAATAAAATTCTTTGGGCTAAAATTCTTGGACATTGATTTCCCAGCCTGCAAGAGGAATGGGAAATCCATCTGGACTGTGTGCTCAAGAAAAAGAAAGCAGTTCTTGCTGAGGATTAGCAGCCACTGCCACTGCAAGGCATCTCTTCTTAGATTTTAGGGAGTTTTAATTCTTACATCAGTAACTTCTGTTATACTTTGTTGAATATATTTCCAATGTATCAGAACAGCTTACCTCTAAGAAAAACAAATACTGGTGGTGTAGAAGTTTTTTATTCAGCTATACGGTATATTTTTTTTTCCAAGAATCTTCATTCTAATAGAAAAAAAAACCCACAATATCCACATACATAAAACATTAAGAATGCAATCATATTTCTTTGTTTTTAAGGAAATAAAAGTATATCCCCCTTAACTTTTTAAAACAAGGCAATAAACACTTGATTCTAAGCCACACATGTCACTTCCACATTGGCTATTATGAATTGTCACAGCAATGTTTCCACTGAAATTTTAGAAAAATGAAAATTAAAAAAGAAAAATTCAAAGGCACTGAAGAGCAAATAAGGCAAAATCAAGTTTTTTTTGTGGGCCTTTTACCATGATCCAATTAGAGAATTTAATCTTATTTTAAAATCTCAGTAGTGTATAGCAACACAAATACTTTAAGGGACATAGACATATACTTAATAAATGTTATAATCTTAATAGTAAATATTTATTGAAGAAAATTAAAAATTGTATTAGAGATGCAGCCTTTACTTGATAATGATACCATATAAATTTTAATATATCCAATAAATACAAAAATTCAAGATAACTGTAATAAATACCTTAAAATGGTCTTACTCTTGAGACTTACAATCAGATTGAACCATTATATAGATTATTAAAGGAGCCATAGTTAGCAAGAAAATATTGAGATAGGATGGGAAGGGGACTTGATCTACTATAAAGTCAGATAATCAATATAATATACTAGAGGCCCGGTGCACAAAATTTGTGCATGGGAGGGTGTCCCTCAATCCAGCCTTCTCCCTCTTCAATCTGGGACCCCTCGAGGGATGTCTAACTGTCCATTTTGGCCTAATCCAGGTAGAATCAGGCCTAAACCGGCAGCCCGACATCCCCCTCACAATCCAGGACTGCTGGCTCCAACTGCTTGCCTGCCTGCCTTCTTGATTGCCGCTAACCGCTTCTGCCTGCCAGCCTGATCAACCCCTAACCATTCCCCTGCCAGCCTGATTGATACCTAACTGTTCCCCTGCCAGCCTGTTTGCCCCTAACTACTCTCCCCTTCAGGCCTGGTCACCCAGAACTGCCTTCCCCTGCAGGCCTGGTCCCCCCTAATTGCCCTCTCTTACAGGCTTGATCACCCCCAACTGCTCTCATTTGCAGGCCTGGTCCCTCCCAACTGACCTTCCCTCTGGGCATCTTGTGGCAGCCATCTTGTGTCCGCATGGGGTCAGTCATCTTTGACCACATGGAGGCAGCCATCTTGTGTGTTGGAGTGACAGTCAATTTCCATATTATTCTTTTATTAGATATGAGGATTAGATAGGATAGAGGCCGGCCTAGTGCATGGGTGGGAGTCAGCTTGTTTTCCCTGAAAGGTGTCCTGGATCAGGTTGGGGTTCTCTGGGTGAGGGTACCATGTCCCCGACCATGTCACCCAGCAACCCAAGTGGAGACTCTGGTATCTGGGATTTATTTATCTTCTATAATTGAAACTTTGTAGCCTTAATCGGAGGCCAAGGCAGGCCAGGGCTGCGGAACCTTGCCTTCCTCCATTGCCTTCCTCCCACACTCTATGTGGCTGTAGCCATCATAGTTGGGTTAATATGCATACTTGCTCCTGATTGGCTGGTGGGTGTGGCTTTTGGGTGTAGTGGATGTATGGTCAATTTGCATATTACTCATTAGATAAGATTATGGCTCCAAGATAGACATACCAATTAAGCAAAATTGAGAGTCTATGGATTCACAAAGTTATAGGAATTTAGTATGCAAGAAATAAGAGCAAATCTATGTGGAAAGGAAAACTTTGAAAAAGCTGTTATGTCTGTAGGTTTAAACTCATCAGGACTCTTCACAGAAGAGTGATTAAATTGAGTACACTTTTGATATATTGATCTTGGCATACTCATCTAATAAGGCATGTCACTACTTTATATGACAGAATTTTGCATGTTTTACTCTGGATTACCAGTTGGTCATCAGGGCTTTTTATTGACTTTTTCATGATTAATGCAGTGCTTGTTTCTGAAGCATGCCATGTGTTCTGTAATGGTTCCTCAATTTACATATTATTTCAATATTATCAGAGGAGTATTTTGTTTCATAAGGAGACATCAGAGAGAATAGTTTAGAGGTGTAAACTATGGTATTTTCTTTTCTTTTATTCAACCTTATTTGTGTTTTCTACTGTTACTTGTTATACTGTGTGAATTTTCTTTCAAAACTTGTCAACAGACCAGCAAGAGTTATCATTCAGAGAAACTATTGTGTTTTTTTGTTCGTTTGTTTGTTTTTGATGATACACAGATCTGATTTCAAATATTAGCTCACCTTGTTTTATGATATAGTCATATCTGTTGATGTTTTTCAAACTCTCTTAAATGATAAAATGGAATAACAATATTTGTCATAAGGGGTTATTTAAAAGAGATAATAAATTTAAAATAAAGGAAAATTGTAGACCTTTAAAATAAATTGTCTTTTTAAAAGTCTCTAAGATAAGAGCAAGAAAATGACATTGTTTTACATAAGGATGAATTATGTAAACGTGTATTTAGCCATTAATTCTCTATTTGTTATGTTCAAATATTAACCAGAAAAATATGTTTATTTTACCTTCACTTATTCCTTCTGTGTTCTTTCAACCTTTATGTAGATTTCATTTTCTGAACTCTACTATTTTGCATATATCTAAAAAAACTTTTAAACATTTTTTTTTTTTGCAAAACAGTCCTACTGGCAACAAATTCCTTTAATTTCTGTTTATTTGAGAAACTTTATATTTCTCTTTCAATTTTGAAGGATAATTTTGCATAGTATGCAATTTTAGGTTGGCGGTTTTTTTCCTCCTAACACTTTACACATTTCAATTCATTCTCTTGCACATGTCCTTTCTGAGAAGTCAGATGCCCTTCTCATCTTTGCTATTCTCTAGAATGCTAACACCCCACCTGCTCTAGCTTTTCGTTAAAGATTTTTTTTTATCATTGTTGTTCTGAAGATTGGATGTTATCTGGCTACATGTCTGCATATTTGACATTTATTCTGCTTGGTGTTTTCTGAGCTTTTCATTTATGGCTAAGTGTCCAGAATTAATTTGGGGAAATAGTCATCATTTTCCAAAGATTTCTTTTATTCCTTTAGATCTTTTCCTGGGATTCTTATTATGTATAGTTTCACCTTTTGTGATTGTCCCACTGGATATTTCCAGTATCTTTTCTCTTTCCAGTTTTTGGATGTTTTAAAATTTGAGATTTTTTTTTCAGCCATGTCCAGTTTACTTATAAAGGCATTAAAGTCATTTTTCCCATCCAAGGCATTTATTTAGGTTTATGTGTAGTGTATTTAAACTCTAATATCTAGTTTTGAATATTTTTTAGAAGTTCATACCTCTACATGCAATGCCTATCAGTTTTTGCATGTTATCTACCTTTTCCAATGAAGTCTTTAGTGTATAAGTAAATCGTAGTTATTTTTGGTTCGGTTCCCAGTTTGTTAAACCTACAATTTCTTCTTTATCTGGTTCTGATGCTTGCTCAGTCTCTTCAAATTATCTTATTTGCCATTTATTATGCTGTGTAACTTTAATTGAAAGATGGGCATGTTGTACTGAGCAAAAGGGGTTAGGACCTCAGCATATGCATTTTGGCAGCATAGAACTTAGCCCATAACACTTCTATCTCAATAGTATCAATTTTTTTTCTTTAATGTCTCATTAGTCCATAAATAATTTTAAAGTAGACATATAGTACCTTTTCCAGGATCTTATTGTATAATGGAAGAACTTTTGGTACTATTTCACTAGTGTCAGTCAAATGCTTTTTCTAATTTTTCAAGTCTCCTACTTGTTCCTTATATCGCATGGGATTTTATTTATTAACTTGAACCCTTTGAAAACTTTATATTTATTATCTTCATCATTTCAAGTTGCTGACTTTGCCAAAATGAGATGATGTTAAACTGTGTTAACAATATTGTAAAAGCCAATTCTATTCAGGCATAGTTACATTTTGGCAAGCAAGGGGACCTTAATTGCTAAGAACACAACCTGTGGTTCTTAATCTACTTGTCCACCAAAGTAAGTCTTCGGTTTATTAAAAGACTAGAGGCCTGGTCCACAATACTCATGCAAGAATAAGTTTTCCTTCCCCTGGCTTTGCTCCCAGCCACCCGGGAGCTGGCATGTCCTCTCTTCTGTCCAGAGCACCGCTCCTGCAGCTCCCTCCGCCACCCTCCTTCCCCTAATAGCAGGTGTCACACCTCTTCTGACAGCTCCGCACCTATATATGCAAATTACCCTCCATATTTGTTGGGTTAATGTACATGCTCCGATTGGCTGTGGGCATAGTGGAGTGATGGTTATTTTTTATCATTCTCTTTTATTAGGTAAGATAACAATGGTGATACTTTTATTCTATAAAAAAACTACAGTAAATATTTCATATATTGGCCTATATTTTACTTTTTGGATGATATTGGCAATGATTCTTAGCCATTAAGTCATAAAGCATTTTTTATTATATTACAAGTATATAACGTCAAGATGGATTTATGTGTATTTTAGAGACATAACAATCCTTAAACTGTTATCAATTTGACTAACATATTCATAAAGTGTTAAATGAGACTGATTATCAGAAAAATCAAAATCAAGATAAATTTTGGCTCTAGCTAGTTTGGGTCAGTGTATAGAGCATTGATCTGCAGATCTAAGGGTCCTGGGTTGGGTTCTGGTCAAGGGCATGTACCATGGTTGCAGGCTTCTCCCTGACTTGGGCTTGGTCAAGGTGCATGCAGGAGCAACCGATCAATGTGTTTCTCTCACATCCATGGATGCTTTTCTCCATCTTTCCCTTCTCTTCCCCTCTCTCTAAAATCTATAGAAAAATATCCTTGGATGAAGATAAAAAATAATATTTGTATATATATATATATATATATATATATATATATATATATATATTTAAAAAATAAAGATAAATTTTGATGTCTCCCAGAAACCTTTGTGATGTACTTAGATTTTTCAAATTTAGTTCAACCTGTGGCTACTTACCCATATTTCAATACATTACTGGATGTTATTTTGTAAATAGATCACATTTATTGATATTTTCACTTAGGATATCTGTGCGTTTGACTCTCATGTTACTTTTATCTCAAGGACGCCGTGACTGCTTGAAGATATAGGCAATTTAAAATGAAGCTCGTGCCATAAAAAGAGAAGTTCTGAATGGACAATCCTCAATGTCATTTCAGCCTCCCTGAAAGGAAAGGGGATATATTTAAAGCTTCCCCTGCCTTGCAGTAGTGAAGAAAGCTTTAGGTTAGTTTACACCCAAGCTGCTTCATTTACAATTCAATTAGGATGAATGTCACTGGAGGCGAAAGCTGTGAACAGCATTTTTAGATTCATTTATAAAGATGCCTAGCAGATAATGCAGGTTCAGTTTCAGGAGTTCAGTTCCTATGGAACTTTAGGTATGCTAGGGAGAATTATAGTCACTTTTAATCATTAAAATGCATGCATGGAGTACTTCAAGTCGGCTTATTCATCACTCCTGAAACACTGACAAAATGCTTAAGGGCCTATTTCTTCACTAAGGTGAAATAAGAAAAATCCTTATTCTTTAAGGCTCAGGGTTATATTTTGCGTAGGTGGGTCCATTTTTAAATGAAACTTATTAGCGATCCCGTAGACCAAACAATGCCATAGTCACTGCTTTTATGCAGCATGCTGTTTGTATGTAAACATGAAGTTACATCAGGAAGAGGAAATACATACTGAAGGAGGAGATAGAACCTTAATTTCACATTTTCAAACATCATCATTCTGCAGATTATATTTCCCCTGAAATTTTGATTCATATTTAAAGCTACCAATTCTTAAGAGATAGTCACAGTTGCAAAATGATATTTTTATTTCTTATATCCAGTTTATCCTTTAGTGAAATAATGTATTTGTTGCTAATGAATGCATACTGTATTAATATTAGTATACTTAAATAATGACATACTTTATTGTAGTAGCATATATTGATATATGTAGTACATATTATAAAATCATTTTGTGAAAAAAATTGTTAAAGTTTTTATAGATTTTTAAAAATATATATATTTTATTGATTTTTTTACAGAGAGGAAGGGAGGGAGACAGAGAACTAGAAACATCCATGAGAGACATTGATTAGCTGCCTCCTGCACACCCCTCACTGGGGATGTGCTTGCAACCAAGTTACATGCCCTTGGCCAGAATCAAACCTGGGACCTTTCAGTCTACACGCTGACGCTCTATCCACTGAGCCAAACAGGCCTTGGTTTTCATAAATTTTTAGAGAGGAAGGGATAGGGACAAAGAGAAACATCAGTGATGAGAGAAAAATTATTGGTTGGCTGCCTCCTGCATGCCCCCTACCGGGATTGAGTCTAGAATCCCAGCATGTGGCCCTGACCAGGAATCAAACCTGGAAACTCTTGGCTCATGGATAGATGCTCAACCACTGAGCATACCAGCCTGTCATCTGGCACAATTTTAATAGAATCAGAATTCCTTTGAAACCTGCTCTGTCATTATTACCAATTACAATCAGATGAACTCCACTGATTCTCCTAAATAAATTGTGAAAGTTCTGGAAAATAAGACCCCAAAAATATTTCCATAATTTAAAATTTATAGTATGAATATTTGAAGAGTTAAACAGTATCATATTTATTTATCGAAGAACTTTTGTTTTCTAAATTAGATTGAAGTTGGGATGACTGTAGCGCTTCCAAGTTTTTTTTTGTTTTTTTCATCATTCCTTGCCAAAGCTGCGATCAACTGTAAATGAGATGCTTATAGAACACACTAAAATGCTCTTAGTAATTTTCAAGCAGTATGCCTGACATTGCCCAGAATTTTAACTTTTCCAGATTTTGTTTCCAATAAATGTAAATTGCTTTGTATAGTGAATAGTAATTTAAAATTATTGAAGTGCTCCCACAGTAGAGTACCCATAAAATGTAAAGCCTTTTAGTGATGTTAATCTCTGTGCACACTTTAGAGTAATTTCAACACGAGATGCTTTGATTTTTAGTTTCCATTGCTTTAATTTGAAGGAATGAAAAATGCCAAACCAAAATAGCATTTATAATCAGTGCAAGATGTAACTAACCTGGATTTAAGATTGACTTGGAGAGTTAAACATGTGAACTATAACTATTTATTGATGCACAGAAAATAATTAACCACCATTATAACAATTATCTATAATACTAATTTACATATTCTTGTCAGACTCAATTACATTTATTATTCTAGTATGTTTCCCTAGTGAATTAATAGTATACTAGTACTTTTATATTTTATACATTTTTGTGAGTATAAGCAATTGATGTTAACTACTTACAAATTATCAGAGGTGTTTATATCATAATTGGAAAACAGTTTTAATTGACTCAAGATTGAGAAAATGCCAAATAGGATGAAGTCCAAGAAAATCATGGCTATATTTACCAAATCAAAATACTCAAAAGCAAATATAAGAAAAATCTTGAAAGCAATGAGAGAAAGTGGAAGAAACAAATACAGTAATGCAAATATAATGAAATAATTAACATTTTATAAATTGTAAAATAATAAAATAATATGCTTATCAACACAGTAAATATCAAGAAAATATTAAAATTTAGGCAATGCCCCGATTGTGGGCTCATTCCCCAGTAGGGGCCATACAGAAGGCAGCCAATCAATGATTCTCTCTCATCATTGATGTTTCTATCTTCCTATCCATCTTCCTTCCTTTCTCTAAAAAAAAATCAATATATATATATATATATATATATATATATATATATATATTAATACTGATCAAGACATGATTGTCTGAGCAATGCTGCAAAGCAACTTTGAGTGAGCAATGGAGAACTCAGAATAAAAATATTTGTTAACAAATGACTGCTAGGCTCAAAGTAGCTCAATAGATGCCTACTTGGTTTTTGTTTTGTTTTTTACATATGCATTTGTATCTGTAGACAGCAAAATGACACTCATTGATACTTTCCTACTGAAAATAACTACTGCAATTTTGCAATCATGGTGACTATAAATAGTATTTTTAGGTATATGCAAAAGTTAAATGTGAACTATAAATCTTGGTAATTTCAAAGATGTATTTTCCCAAACCAAAATTTACAGAAGCCCTGAATTCCACACAAAAATTACCTAAGCCTCAAGAACTCATGATCTAAATATTTGACACTAGGTTAGGTTACCTTCAGCAAGAATAGACACATGACATATCTGTGTACATATTGAAATTTACAAACTGTACACAAAACTTTAGAAGAAATAAAGCACTTACTCTACATAAAAATCTGTGTTAAATATAATTATATTCCATACTGGAGGCCTGGTCCCTCAGCCTGGCCTGCACCCTCTCCAATCCAGGACCACTCGGGAGATGTCCAACTAACTGCCGGTTTAGGCCCCATCCTGGCAGTTGGACATCCCTCTCGCAATCCAGGACCACTGGCTCCTAACAACTTGCCTGCCTACTGGCTTGATCACCAACTACCTGCTCCCCTGCTAGCCTGATGGCCTCCAACTGCCCTCCCCTGCTGGCCTCATAGCCCTACAACTGTCCTCCTCTGCTGGACTGATTGTCCCTCAATGCCTCTGCCTCGGCACTCACCACCTTGGCTTTGTCCAGAAGGAAGTCAGAAAGTAGGAAGATGTCGGGTCTTCTCGTCTAATTAGCATATTGACCTTTTATTAGTATAGATGAGGAAACTGAGGCATGGGTTAGCTAAGTAATTTATTAAGAGTATAAAGACTGTGAATAGGGAAACAAAATTGAACCCCAGTTGTATTTTTCTACAGTCAGTGTGCTAATGACTAGGCTCAAATGCTTAATAGGCATATTTACCTTCTTTTATATATTAGTAATTAAGTTGTAGAAATGCATGTACTCTAAAGAATCTAATTTAGATTCATGTATATAATAGTTAAAGGACAGAGCTCTGTTTATACCACAAAAGGCTGTTGAAATACTCAAATCCATCTACTACAGACAGTAATGGAGATTTTCCTTTAGAAAGAAGAACCTATGATGGTCTATTAAATATTATATCTCCTATATAACTTTAAAATTTATTATTTGGTATTTTTATATACTGCTTTATATATGTTACTTCCTACTAGTTCTGCTTTAAGAGGATTTTATATAACACAATAAAACAAAATTATTGGTCACACACCCAATTTTGGATTTTCATATATTTTAGACTAAAATATTTAATTTTATAAAAACAAATCTCTTCTCCATGATCAGCACTGGAGAGTATATTTGTATGTATATTCAACCTGAGAAAGACTTTCTTATTGATTATAATATACAGGTTTCTAAAATATCAAATGGTAAGACAATTACTTATGTTAACATGTGTAGCCATTTGTGATGCTAATATTTTTATTTCATTATTTTTGTGACACTATAATATATTCTTTTTTCTCCTGAGTCTCTTATTTATGCTATTTTTTTGAAAGACACTAAAAAATCTAAAAATAATGACCATATTGATCTGACAGATATTCAGATGTTAATAATATTTATTTAATCTTCTTCATGGAAACATTTCTAGTGAGCAATAAGCTTGATGTGAACTTCAGAAGCTACAGAAAATGACATGAATCAATGTGTTCTATTACTCTACTGCCCAAAATACGAGGGACTATATCCAAAAAAAAGTTTCATATTATGCACTAACTCATTTTAACATTGGGAGATTCTAAAAGGTTCAAATTTATTCAGGTTATATACGCTGAACATATTAGGTCTTTTCAGTTGCAGCTTGGGGGTTTGATACCAGAATGTTTTATGCAGTCTGACTGCAATTTAGAAATGTAGATTTTGTCAACCAGGAAATAAATATCTGAGCTGTAAAGACACTGCCTGACGTAGCTGGTCCTTCAGAATCTATTAGAGCCATAGTCTGGATTTATTGACTGACTGTAGCTATACCATAATAAATTCCATATTTGCTCTCGGAGGTTCTGTGTGATTTTACATGGGAAATTCATAAAGCGCTGCTACAGCCTCTGACGATTGAAATGCAAGGCAGTGTGAACGAGTTGTTGAATGGACTGAACTAGAGGTTCAGCTTGCTAATACAACGTATAACTAAAATTAAACTGCCATTACAACTGAACTTCTCTGACAGAGCTCCTGTAAACTCGTCTCCTCCAGAGGGAAAACACTGCATGTGAACTTTTGTTTCAAAGAATTCTGAAATTATATGTAGAACCCAAAGAAGAAAACTCATCGATGCAGAGGATGGTGGTTACCAGGGGCTAAAGGTGTAGTTATTGGGGAGATAATAAGTGTACCAATTTGCAGACAATAGATTAATAATCTTTGGAGATCGAATGCATACACATAGTAATTATACTCAACAATAGTATTTTATAAACTTCAAAGCTGTCAAGAGACTAGAGTTTAATTGTTCTCACTGTGAAAAAGGAATGATAATTTTGTGAGGTGATAGAGATGTTAGCGAACACTTCACTGGCAATCACATTGCAATATATAAACGTATCAAATCTACACATTGTAAACTTAAACTGACACATTGTGGCAATTACATCTCAATAAACAAGATTTATTTGGTTATTGACTAATTCTCAACAAACCATGAGACTAGTTTAGCAAGATGTCCTACACACAGTGGAAGCTAGAATAAGATTAGGCACATTTTTTTTAGTTCAAAGTATAATATAAAGGTTTTTCTTTCTAATGCTGGTATTAGAACCACTTGAACTATTTTAACCACAGTGGTTTCTTACATCAAAATAAATGCAATAAAATATTCTCACCTCCCCATTTTTTTAACAGAACATTATTGTAATCAGGGCATGATATCTAAACTAAAGAAGACAGTTTCACTTCTGTCTCTTTTTATGATATGCTTCATCATTTAATGCTTAAATTTGGAAAGACATAAGTTTACTAAGGTCTTCTACACATAAAAATTCATATACAGTCTAGGGCTTCTCAGGTCGACATAAGGCTACTTTATGTAGATTAGTCTGTGCTTAATAGTAAGAAGACTATTAAGGAATGAATTTTCTATGAAAAAGGATATATTTTCCAAATACAATTTGAACTAGAGACAGTGTGATGCTCAGTAAAAGGTTATGATCTAACTGCAGGCAGTTTTGATCTTCCATAAACTTGCATTTTCTTGCTTTTCTTATTAAACACGGTCTCAGCTTGCATTTCTAGGAAACACTTGCTGAAGATGTCAGTACACTTTATTTTTTTGGATGTCAGAACACTTTAAAACAAGGATGCAGGTAGGCATAAGGGTTGCCTTATGCTTGTCTTAAGACTTTTAAAAGGGCTATTTTGAAGGTACTTTGAAGGATGATATCTGTGCCCTTATTGATTCAGAGGAGACGTCTAAAGATATGATGGAAGCCTACAAAATATTAATAAATGATAAGAAAAAAATGGCCTAAGGATCCTTAAAATTGCATTGAGATGTATTAAGTATGGTACTGAACAGCTCCACATCCAGCTCTAAGAGTTTATTGGAGCACATAGAAAATATACTTAGCGTGAAGTGATTCTTAAAGTGCTGTGGGAGGGGAATGTATTGATAATTCATGTTAGAGGATAAGTATCTTTTAGCCACATATGAGTGAGATCATGTGGTGCATGTCTTTCTCTGACTGGCCTATTTCTCTTAGCATAATACTTTCCAGGTCTCTCCATGTTATCTCAAAGGGTAAGAGACCTTTTTTTTTTTTTTACAGCTGCATAGTATTCCCTGGGTTAAATATACCACAACTTTTTTATCCACTCATCCACTGATGGGCACTTGGGCTCTTTCCATATTTTAGCTAATGTAAATTTTGCTGCTATGAACATAGAGTGTATGTGTGTGTGTGTGTGTGTGTGTGTGTGTGTGTGTGTGTGTGTGTGTATATATATTCTTTCTGGTTGGTGTTTCAGATTTCTTAGGCTATATTCCTAGAAGGGATCACAGGATCTGTAGATTATTAAGTCGATGTTAAACCAACCAAGCATACCAATTTAAGAAAAATATATTTTTAAATCAAATATAATTATAAGGATTAACACATTTCTAATACGCTGAAGAAAGAAGAGATAAGCCTATTATTGTTTAATATACCAAGACTATGAGGATATTAAATATTGCTTTACCTATCATATGTTATACTGACTGATATAGTCAGCTGGCATTTCATTACAGGAAAATAACATTTAAATATTTTTTATGTTTGTATTCTGATGTCAACAAATCACATTTCCCTTCCTGGTTTTGTAGCAAAGGTCCCAAAAGGATTTTATAAGAACTGTTTACAAAGTGATCAATAAACGTATTTTATTTTCACACATAGATAGCAGGTACTCTGGTATTTCTCATGTCTGAAATGCAGACATAAACACACATATACACACCGATATCAATAAGACTTAGAAAAATGTACTTGTTCACTTTTAAATATTTATACTGATGTTTGTTCCTTTGCTTGCTTGTAATGTGGTATTATAACGGATCATTTGGGCTTTCTGGAATTGAAGTTGAATGTAGTGTTTGTCAAAAACTCAAAATCATTAAGTTTTGTCAACACATCAGATATCCTTGGCTCAGAATACTGAGGAAAACATTTCTCTATCCAAGGAGTACCCAGTGCACTGGAATTTTTAACTAGAGGAAATAAGGTATTCCACAAAGAGAGGGAAAAAATAAAATCAGGGAAATAAAGCATCATTAAGTACCTGAAATAACTGAATTTACATGCTCAAAGAGCATTATGCTATAAATATATTTTTATGTGTTGTTAAACTAATTCCATTTCAGTAAGCCAGAACATTTCCTGGGAATTTCAGACTCAGATTTTTGATGGACAGTTTTTGTCAGTTCATTAAAATATCTCTACATAAACTGAAGAGTATTGAAAATCTTTTAGAATAAAATCAATTTATCTTACTTTGATTTTTAGATATTTGTGATAGTTGGCATACTTTTGCCAAAACATGTAGCTAGCATTAATGTGGCATCACTGTCAAACATCTTTAGAATTATAAGTATTTTTGAAATTTTAAAATTTCACTTAGAAATTTATGTTAATATTTCTATTTGACAATCATAAATGTACAAAAGAAAAATTAAAGGCTCTAGGTAATACTTTATTTAGACCACAGAAAAACTGTGATAATTCCAAATAAACAATAGTTCCCCTCATCTACATATATAAAAGCCTAAGCGACTGAATGACTGGTTGCTATGATGAACACTGACCACCAGGGGACAGATGTACAGTGTAAGAGTTTCCCCCTGGTGGTGAGTGCAGGAGCATCACTTAGCTGACCAGCAAGTACCAGATGCCAGTCTCATAGCTGGCAAGCACAGCTGCTGTAGCTTTACCAAGCATCGTCTACTGAGTGTTGGTGGTAGGGGAGAGGAGCAGGCGCAGTGTGGGCCTGGATGATGGGGACAAAACTGGCAGTCTGACATCCTCCAGGGAGCCCCAAATTGTGAGAGAGTTAAGGCCAGGCTGAGGGACCCCACTGGTGCATGAATCCATGCACTGGGGCTCTAGTTTATTATATTCAATAAGATGACCAAATTTCTCAAGTAATAAAATATCATATTTCAGTAAAATTTTTAAATAATCATAAAAGTAAGATTTTTATGATTTAATAAAAGTAAGGGGGAGAGATCAATCAAAAGACTTGTATGCATGCCTATGGACAGTCACCAGATGGGTAAAGGCATGAGCTGAGGGATTTGGTGGGGGGGAGAAGGGAAGGGCACTGGAGGAATAAGGACACATAGGTAATACCTTAATCAATAAAGGAAATAAAAAAGTATATCATGCACTATGTAAAATTCTTTATTCCTAGAAAACAGTTGCAAAAAATCATTGTGTTTTTTGTTTGGAATTTAGCTTCTTACTAATGTATGTAGCAATGGCTAGAAATGTGCTGAGGAAAAAGCAGTTCTCACTGTGCACAAAAATCTTGGAGATTTTACTCTGGTTGAGAGCTAGTGAAGTTACCTTACTAGAAGACCATATAAAGAAATGCAGAGTCTTCACATATTGTATTATAGTTGTAGTATAAATCTCTAAGATTACACTTTAGACTAAGTCACATAGTCAAATTGCTGTCTATCCATTCTTCTTTAAGATGGAAAGTCCCTCGGCTCTGACAGTCTTAACTCCTTAGAAAACATTATTCTTTGACATCAATATGTCTTGCACAAAATTGAATGGCAACTGAATGGCTTCCTGCAGTGAGATTCTAGAAAATAGTACATGAACGTGAAGGCCTTGCTTATTACAAATCACTTGTATGGGACAGTCTTCTATAGTGAGTCTATTATATATGGGAACAGAGGGTACTGTGAAATAAGATGTGGCACAAGCAAGGAGAATAAGTATTCAAATATCTGCAGGAACAATTGGAAGCAATAAAACACTACAGCAAATAGAGAGAAAAAAATGGCAGTACCAAAAAAGATCCTATAAATTTTTGAGAATAAAAAGTAATAGAGCTTTGTTTGTGGATGAGAGGCGGGTTGATGTAGTACGGAGGTGGATACTATTGTAGTTCAGGGGAATATAAACCAATGGAATCTATGAAAACAATGATTAAATGTTTAAAATTCTTAAGTGTGGGTTTTGAGACAGAGAATAATAAAACTGAGCTGTCTATATACCTGATATCACGGTGAAATGATTCATGATGTCTTCTGAAAGTGTTACTGGAAGGACGTTAACTTTTCAGTATTAATCCAGAATGTGAGGAAAGTACCTTCTGTTTGGACACATAGTGTTTTTATTATGTATCTCTTTGGAGCAGATTGAGCATGTAGTCACTTCAGAAATGGTCAGCGTCACTAATGCCCAGCCCCATAAATATTTCAAAGGTAATTTTCCTGGTTCTATGAAGATAGGCCCGAATGTTTTCACTTGACAAACATGATAGACATCAAAACGGTCTTCTGTGGGCAAACTATTTTTGTGTGTTGCCTAGAATGAAACTGGAGATGAGAAAGCTGTATATGGTCTTATATAATTTACTGTAGTGTTTTCTAATTTTTTTTATCTGAAAGGCACACCAGATATTTTCACTTGATATTCCAGAGCCACTTGCCATGTAACTCTACCGTGTTTTTTTTTTTAATTAATGTGTTACATGTATACATATCTTCCATTTGCCTCCTCCACCTGCTCCAAGGCATAGCCTAACCCCCCAGTGTCTTGTGTTCATTGGTTATACTTATATGCATGCATACAAATCCTTTGGTTGATTTCTTATCTACTCCACCTCTCCTTAACCTTCCTGCTGTAATTTGATAGTCTGTTTGATGCTTTACTACCTCTGTATCTATCCTTTTATTCATCAGTTTATTAATGTTCTTTATTATCCACAAATGAGTGAGATCATGTGGTGTTTCTCCTTCATTGACTGGCTTTTTTCACTTAGCATAAGGCTCTCCACTTCCATCCAGGTTGCTGCACATGGTAAGAATCCCTTCTTTTTAATGGCAGCATAGAATGCCATTGTGTAGATGTACCATAGTTTTCTGATCCACTCATCTGCTGACGGGCACCTAGGCTGTTTCCAAATTGTAGCTATTGTCAGTTGTGCTGCTTGAACATAGGGATGCATAAATCCTTTCTGATTGGTGTTTCTAATTTCTTAGGATATAGTCCTAAGAGTTGGATCAGTAGGTCAAATGAGAGTTCCATTTTTACTTCTTTGAGGAAACTCCATACTGTTCTCCGCAGTGGCTGCACCAGTCTGCATTCCCACCAACTTTTTCTCTTGCCTGGAGAGGCTAACCGGTTCCCTAGACTCTGGATACTGGTTGGGGCTGGCCATTGACAGGAAGCAAGAGAAAATCAGAGTGTAAGGGGTGGGTAAGTGTCTATTTCAGAACTCACTCCCATTCCTTTTCAGGCCACAGGTTCATTGCATTTCTCTCTCAAAGGCCATGTGGGATTCACGCAGCTTCCTCTCCCTTTTGGCTCCTCTGCTTTTATGTGCTTTTGGGTATTTCCCACATCTTTAGTATTAAACTTCCTTTAATGGCATTTTTTCCCTGCCAGGACCATGACTGATACACTTTAAGCATCTAAACACAACCCCTCTGCACAGCCTCAGGTGCACTCTCACACAATGGGGCTGTCACACAATGAAAACAATGGGATAATTGCATTTACAGAGTGCTCATCACCATATAAAGCTAGGTCTTCTTCTAATATCAAACGAATTAACATGTGCGGAATGTTTTATAACTTTTGAAATGTGATAAGTATTATTTTGTATGGATGATAACTATAGCTCTAAGACAAGCACTGTTCCTATATGAATAAAACCGTTAATTCTTGATAGTGCTTAATTATGATTGAACATATTTTTCCTCACAGGAGCTGTCACTTGAATGTGCTTGCCAAGTAGCTTGTTTATCCAAATACCCCAGTCCTTTTCAAATCATCATTTATGTTGCCGTGTCTTTTACCACTCCCATACATTTGTACTATCAGCATCTTTAACTATCCAGGCTATTTCAGAGATTGAAAAGAGGAGAACTGATTCATCATGCACAATATTTCATACATCTGCCATTTCTGTTCTACTGCCCTTGGGTCAGATCAGCCTCTTATTACTTTGTGTTCGGATAATTGCAATAGATTTCATACTGGTCTTGCCTCTGAACTCGCTCCCTTTATTTCAAAATACACATTCATGTGATCTGACAAAAGACCACCAATTTAATGCTTTCATGTTTTTTCCATCTACCTTTCTAGAATATTTGACCTTCATTTTCTCCTCGGTATGTTACTTCCCCTGTTCTCAGTCTACCTCTCTTTTTGGGATATAGTTTACCAGTTCTCTCAGGCTATTTATGCACTTTTTTGGGTTTCTAAATCTAATAGAAGCTCACTTACTTGGCTGTGTGTTAACTAGTGAGCCAATGGAAGCTCCTGGGACATACATTGCTTGTAACACTTATTGGGCACATGTGTTAGGCCCCAGCCATGTGGTTATCTTTCAGTGCAGTATATTAACTTATACAATTTTCTTTAGGCATGTACATACTGGTCTAGTTCAATTACTTTGTCTAGTTCAACAACAAAATAATTTATTTTTTATAATAAATATTTATTAAGAACACACTCTCCCCAGGTCAGTTTTTTTTTTTTCTCAGATATTTGAGGTTACCAATAAAAGTACATGCATTTATTTATTGGTGGAATGAACAGATTAGTAATGTTAGACTAGAATATATTTCAGCTGCACTTTCTTTTTTTACCATGTCCAGCTGATATGTGAGTACATGTACTATTTCTGTTAAGTAAACAGCTGGATACTGTGAATTTGGTTGGCCAGTTGTTTGAGTGAATAAATTAGTCATCTTAGAGAAACAGCTTTGAAGAATGAGTCATGAGGATGATAGCCATTTCATCCTCAATAAAGCAAGCAGAAATTTTAAAAAAGATTTGTTATGTATTTTGGAGATATAAAGCAAAATTCCTATCAACAGAAAAAAAATATTAAGTGGCTTCAACATATATTCATTCCCTGTATCTTAGCACTAAAGTTATACTTTATGATGTTTTCTATTCTGATACTCATAAAATCAATGGAGAAAATTTATTTTACTAAGCAGTGTGTATTAAATATGGCATAACATTAGATCTACCCCCAAACTGAGGAAGTTTTATTTATATTGCAAATGAGTAAACTGTTCAATTATTTAAACAGAGAATTTAAACACTGTTTAAAGTGACATTGATTTTGGATTTTTACATGGGTTTCTGTGGCACCACAGTCCAGACCGTTGAACTTCTTAGTTATTTACAAATCAGCCCATTTCCTTTGAATAGATTCCAAGAGTGGCTTGATGGTTAGTGAATAATATTTATAGAGCAAAAGGTAAATTAATTCATCAGGAGAAGCCTCAGTATTGTTCTAGTGAGTCCTAAGGAGAGGATTATTTTTGAAATACTTTATGACAGACTAACATTGACCATCTCATGCCTCTTAGATATAGGGTGCTCAAATGTATCTTTTCCAAGTAGAAAACATACAAGGAATCCTTGGTCATGGATTTTTGACTCCAGATGATCTTAGTGATATTCTTTAATAGTCATAGGATTTGGGAGAATTATTTACTTTCTATCAACCTCATTTTTCTTCTCTGTAAAATATTGGCAAAAATCATAATTATGTCAGACCTTGTGAGTTTCAAACAAAAATATAGCTAATATGCAGCCTAACCTAAGCATTGTTTTATAATCATTATGTGCAGTCATTAGTTGCTGAGACAGTATATTTATTAGTATCAATGCTGTCCTATATCCATAGTCCAGCCTGATTTTGAATCATTCCTGATTGGATGCACATAAGAAGGATATATATTTCATCCACTGTAACTCCGGTCTCTAAGCCATTGATTACCATCAAGATGTGGTTTTTGACACCCACAGGACATTTGACAAGGTCTGGAGAGATTGTTGACTGCATAGAGCAGCCTTTCGCTGCACAGAATGTACTGGCCCCCAAATGTTAAAAATGCCAAGTTTGAGAAACCCTGCACTAAGCGTATTTGTCTGATTATTCAGCTCCCTCTTCGCCCTGCCTCCAGTTTTATGGAGATTGGATATCCTGAATTTTCACTGCCTCGCTCGCACTCCTAGATGTTCTAATTTGACTTGTCCGCATCCTCCTACTCTGACCCATTGCCTTCCTCTGAATTTTAGTGTACTTGTGGAACACTAAATGTCCTTTCCTTGGAGCTTAGTAATTACAGTCGCTGGATTTTTCCATTTGCTTCGGTCTGAAGTAGAGCTCAATATTAACAAATTACCAGTTCATAGGAGACATTTAATAACCTAATTACTTAAATGCTTGACCTTTCCTTCTCATGTGATCTTTTCAATTTGGTGAGTGACTTGTAATATTCCATCTGGAGCAGCAGATTTTCTGAGACCAGGAGGTTTTATTGGCTTAGACAGGAGCTTTTTAACTGCTTACATGAACTTCGGCTGGCCACTGACCTCTTAGGATGGCAGTAGGTTAGTTTAGTGTGCTCCTGAGACCAGGAACTCGGCTGGCATTTGGAAGCACTGGTTATACATCACTGGAGCAGAGATTGGATCACTGTACCCCTTCCTGGAACTCCGCTCTTCTGCATAAGCAATGTTTTGCCATTTTTTTGCCATTGACATATAGAAAGCTCGTTATTTCTCAATGTATCAATATCCGTACCTCTTTTCTCCATTGACACATATTCTCCACAGTATGTTGGTATCTACCTCTAGCATTCATACAGCCTATCTAATAAAGAGGTGATATGCTAATTGACCATCATTCCATCACAAATATGGCCTCACCCACAGCTGAGGCCAAGTTTCCATAAGGAGCCTTAATTAGCAATCAGCAGGTCCCTGAGGCTACGCCCTCCCCCACCTCCTTGGGGTTTGACAAGGGACCTCAGGCTGTGCTCCCCGCCACCACCACCCAGCAGAGCTTGACAGGGGACCTTAGGCCATGCCCTCCACCCTGGCATTAGGCTGGGGGACCTGAGGCCATGCCCTCCTCCCCTGGCACCAGGACAGGGGACCTGAGGCCATGCCCCCCAACAGGCAGGGCTTGACAGGGAACCTCAAGGTGTGCTTTCTAACCTGGTGCTGGCTAGGAGACCTCAGGCTGCTCCCCCTGCCCTAGTGCCAGTCCTGGGGACCTCAGGCCATGCCTCTCACCAGGTGGGGCTTGACAGGGGACCTCAAGGTGCACCCCCAGTGCTGGGTTGGGGGAACTTGGGCCATACCCCCTGCCAAGTGGGGCTTGACAGGGCACCTGAGGCTGTGACCCCCTCCCAGTACAGGGACAGGGTACTTGAGGCAGTGACCCCGCCTGGCATGGCTTGATGGGGGACCTCAGGCCATGGCCCCATCTATCAGGGCTTGATGGGGGACCTCAAGGCATGGCCCCGTGTCCTGGCACCAGGCCAGGGGACCTGAGGCTATGCCCCTTGCCCAGGCAGGGCTTGACAAGGGTGGGGCTGGCTGGGTCTGGATTTAACCCAATGGTGGGGACCAGCCAGGTCTGGGTCTCATGTGATTTTGAAGCACATGTGGGTGGGCGAGGACTTGACTCTGGGTCCTATGATGCACCCTGGACTCTGACAGGAGGAAGGTTTGCATGCACATTTTACTAATTTTCTTTCATCTCTTGACACTTCTATTATAGAGAAAGGGCAAATAGCATTATTAAATTATTTCCTCTAATTAATTAATCCCCTTTTAATGTGCATGCATTTCATGCACCAGGCCACTAGTAGGAGAATAACTACAAAGCCTAAATGAGCTTGTAATTAAATAATGGTCAAGCTAATAGACTTATTTTCTCTTGAAAGCTCCAGACATTTGTAAAGGATTAAAATAAATACATCCCTGATAGACAAATAGAAGTAATGGCCAGCTTGGGCCTACTTGCCTAACATAAAATAGATTAAATTAATGAAAACAAGGTGTTCTGCATTTTGCAGATCTTGTCTTTTTATGTGTGTAACTCACTAATTACTTTAGAATTAGATGTTGAAGAATTTAATTGTGGATTGTGTGGATTGCATGTACTTGTCTGGGTAAATCAAGATGTTTGAATATCCAGTAAAAGCTCACTGGAAGCCTCTGATTCAAGGAATAAATATTTAAGTATTGTAGGAATTATTTACTCACTTAATAAATTATTACTCTACATTTAGTTTGTAATAAGAGCTGAAGATAAAAGGATTTCTAAACAGGGCAAGTTCTATCATCTTCTGGCTTTTATAATTCATATTTTAAGATAATGTTCGCTGCCATAAAATGTTAGCCATGCCCAATAATTTTCATAAATAGTGAATTATTAGAATTTTTCTTACTTTGAGACTTCTTTATATCTTCACTTATTTATTACTTAAGTGCCTGTTACAGCAATATATTTGATAAATAATTTTAACTTTTAAAATTTGACTTACTCATTTTAAATTTAATTGCCACTTTAAAAGAGACTTCTAATCCCTTACTCTTACATATTATTTAATATATTCTGTTTTCTAAAAGAGAAATGGAACTATTTTGCTCATATACCAAAGTTTCCAAGCTGTTTTAATGTGGAAATCAAGGGTCTTCAAAATATTTCTTTTTAAATTTACATACTTTCAAACCTAAGGTGTCAATTTAATCTTAATAAGTATTATGATGCAAGTATATATTTTAAATACTTTGTTTTCATATGCACAACACATTATGAAATACCTCCTAAAATTCCAAATTTTTGATGACATAATTTATTCATTCCATAATTAATATTTTTATAAATACTTATTTAATAAATGGTATCTGTGCAACAGGAACTGTACTACATGTTTGGGCATAAAGTGGATAACTATCTATGCATGGTTCACCCATAATAGAGTGTATGTTTTAGCTATCATGATTGTAAGGATGTCTCAAAGAAAACCTAAATATTGCTGAAAAGGGAGAGACATTTGTAGATGCCAGATAGATAACAACTAATGCAAAACTCAATGATTTTGTTCACTTTTGGGGACCATTACTTATATGGAGTGCTTTATTTTATCAATTTAAATATAAATACTCTTACATTCTTTGTTTTAATAAAGAAATCTATCCAAGTCATAGTGTATGTTTATATTCTTTAAGAAGGAAGATGGTAAACTCAAAGTTTATTTTTAGGCTTTACAAAGGAATTTACAAGTATTTCAAAACATTGAAAGGGCATTTTAAATATTATTAACATGGCAACTATTAGTTAAAAAAAGTGATCCAAATAGAGAAGCAGATATTTATGGATTAAAGGTTATATTTTGGAGAACATAGTTACAATCCATGGGGAGCAATTGCTCTAAAATATGTATTCATTAAACACTAACTTGAGCAGGATTATACATATTCATACAAATCTTCACATTTAGAAGGGCAAGTAAGATTGACACTGTTGGCACTATTCCCAGTTCATCACTTTATCGAAACTAGGGCCTTGATGCAGAAGAGTGTCTGCATTTCCCCAGCCATTGAGAAGGAAGCACTTTCTCCTCCTCATTTCCAGATTTTTCTTTGGCCCTAGCAACTTTCTCAAGCCTAACCACTGAATTTCTTTCAAACATAATACTAAGAATGCATGATGCTAAGAGTATGAAACCACAAAAAGGCCAACAGCCATTTCTAACAAATGAGATATGAGGCCTGTAGTGCTTTGCTTCTATACTTTTAACAGGTTTCTATAAGCTTTCCAGAGTCATTCTGTGCCTTTATAATATGGTCATCTACTCAAGCTGCAGTGAACATAAATCTAGATGCTGGGTATTATTTCGCCTACATGTTCACTTAGTTAAGCAATTTTGAAGATTAATTTTTGTGTGTGTGCTATGTAGAAGTGAGACATAAACTTCCATTTCTCTGACTCACTTGTCCCTCTTCATGAATAGGATTTTACAATTTTTACAAGTATTGTTTATCATTATTTAGAATGTTTCACAGTAGTTGGTCTAAAGTTCCAAAATAAAACAGCATTTTAAATAGTTATGTACCCTATAATATCACGTTATCAAAGTTAGAGTTACCATAAATAATGGAGTGTTTTATAAATACAGTATTATAGTAAAGAGAAGACAGTCTTCTTAAGTCTGTATATAACTAAAGATATATATCCAATATCATAAAAATAACAAAACAAACTGGTCTAGGATTGCGATTGATTCTTTAAGAGTTTTACCAGATGACTGGGTGACCATTCTATATAAGCTGTAAAGCTACACATGGTCTAAGATAAAGCATTTTTATTAGTGAAACGTTGTTTTTAATCCAATATTGTTATTAAGAATGCAATGCAGAGTTAGTTTCAGGGTGATATTTGTCTTGACAGAAAATTGATATCTATTAGATCCTTCAGTTGATTTAGAATATATTACCTCTGTGCACATCGACTCTATTTCACAAAGCTGCAAATTTAGTTTTCTCACCAGATGTAAAAAAGCATGAACTTCTGGGAACCTCCTCCAAAATTAGTTCTGAAAGGATGTTTAAAAGATATAAATATTACAGAGATATCTAAAATCAGAAATCACTACTAAATAACCACCACCAATATACCAGCAGCCTCAAAAATACCTGTCTGGTAAATGATAGGCTATGGTGAACTAATGTAGGTGAGCAGGGAGCTATAGGTAGAAGCAATATAGACAGGAAAGATAAAAGGCATTTCTGACATTTCCCTCTCCCCAGTATTTCTCTGGAATAATTATTATATTAGAGCATTCCATATTCCATCATTTTCTTCTCTCAGTTCTCTCCATTTGGGGATTCACATTTTAAGAATTACCTCTCACCA
Source organism: Lasiurus borealis (assembly GCA_004026805.1). NCBI lineage: Eukaryota > Metazoa > Chordata > Mammalia > Chiroptera > Vespertilionidae > Lasiurus > Lasiurus borealis. Next base: position 27,261 of record PVJN01002636.1, on the reverse strand, counting down.
CTGATATTTCTCCATCTATAATTATATATATAAAAAGCCATCCGCCAGAATGCTATAATGACCACAATGATTGGTCACTGGTCACTATGACACCCACTGCCTATCTGGGGGCGGGCCAAACTGGCCGACCTCCTGCAGCCACTCCCCCTGGCTGGGCCTGCCTTCAATGAGCCCCCACACACCTTGATTGGCCTGCAAATCCTCCCCTCAGCCATCCCTGCTCCTGATTGCCCTCCCACACCCCAATAGGAGGTGGGGCCAGCCAGCCAACTTCCTAAAGCCCTCTTCCCACTTGGACCCACCCCAGACTGCCCCCCCATCCTGATTGGCCTGTGGCCCCTCCCTTATCCAGCTCTGTCCCAGATTGCTCCCCTACACACTAATCAGGGGTGGGACTGGCTGGCCAACCTCCTGTAATCCCCTCCTCCTGAGGGGCTTGGCCCTAGTCTTCCCCAATTAGGGCCAGGCAGGCCGGACCCCACCCATGCATGAATTTGTGCATTGGGCCTCTGGTAAAAGCATAATATGCTAATTAGATTGGACAGCCTAACGACCTTCCAGACATCCTTTCAGATAACCTTTCAAATGAAGCCGGGTTTGCAAGCGCCAAGCCCCTTGCACAAATTTCATGCATCAGGCCTCTGGTATGTGGATTGAGGTGAATTTCTATGAGTTGTAACAAACAAGACTATTGGCTCGAGCTCTGCAACTGAAGTGTATCCCTCCCTCCAACTTAAAGTCACATTTTGTGACTCAACCTTAGCTCTAACTAACACATATTAATAGGTAGAATAATTGATAACCTCGGTGGGCCATGAATTAGTCACAATAATTAGGAACCTGGAGAGTACAAGAGTAATTTTAAAAACAAACTGACTCACATTTAGAACAGGATCAAAATTATTGAAGGAGGTAAGGTAAATTACTAGTAATATAAGAAAAAACAATTGATAGGAAGTATGCAATGGAAATACTAAACATAAAATATAATTGAATAAAACACACAATCCAGTAAATGAGATAAATTGCTAGCTGTATCCATTTGTAAAAAGATTAAATTGAAGTATTCCCCCAAAAGGAAAGAGAGGAAAAAAAAGAAAGTGGAAAATGAAACTTGAATAATAGGAAGGTTAGAAGTTGAAAAATGCTAATATCTGAATCATAGGATTTCCAGCATGAGAGAACATATAAATAACATTCAGAAAATCTTTAAAAGCAGGAACACAAAATCCCAACATTTAAAGAAAGATGAAAGACCTCTTCATATTAAAATGTTCATGGAATACCCAACGTGGAAGATAAATAGAATATGTATACCTATACACAATATAGTTACATTTACAACAAAGACATTGAGAAAATGCTTTCAGATAGTAAGAGCAAATCACCTAATAAGGATCATAAATCAGATAGATCTCAGATTTTCAATGGCAACTAGATGCAAAAAAATATTCATGAGTAATATTTTTTGTCTTGAAATAAATTGACCTTGAGCCCACAAAGCTTATATTTAAATTGTCTTTAAAATGTGTGTGCCACTAATAGAGACATGAAAAAGAGAAAGCATATCCATCAAAATCTAGAATTTAAATTTTATGATAACAAGATGGAGGCTAAATTAGAAGACTAAAAGGATGTGGGCCCAGCCCTGACCTGTGTGGCTAGGTTGAGCATCTCCCCATACACCAAAAGGTTGCTGGTTGGATTCCTGGTAGGGGCACATTTGATCCCTAGCTGGGGTGTGCAGGCTGTCTGTTCTCATATCTATTACTCTCTTTCTTTCTCCCTCCTCTCTGTTTCTAAAAAAAATCAATAAAATATTTTTAAAAGGACATGGGGACATATAATACTTGTGATGTGATAGGGGAAGATAGAAATAATGCTACATTTTAGAAATCACTGAGTAAATAAATATGAGTAAAGATATTAAAGACAACACCATAAGAACAAAAATAGACTGAATAATTTTATAAAAAGAAAATTAAGCCGAGACCGGTTTGGCTCAGTGGATAGAGCATCGGCTTGCGGACTGAAAGGTCCCAGGTTTGATTCCGGTTGGGGGCATGTACCTTGCTTGTGGGCACATCTCCACTGTGGGGTGTGCAGGAGATTGCTGATCAATGTCTCTCTCATCGATGTTTTTGACTTTATATCTCTCTCCCTTCCTCTCAGTAAAAAATCAATAAAATATATTTAAAAAAAAAGAAAATTAAGATGCTAGTTGAGATAGGTGAGAATAACTAACTAGATATAGCTAATTTATAAGTGGAAAAAAAAACAAATTATTCACCTTGCCTGTAATATTAACCATTATATAATTTTACTTCAAATGCTCATATTCATTCATGACTTCTATGCTATGAATCTCTCTTCTATGTATTATGTATCTATCATATTAGTTTACATAGAATGCTTTCTTATTGATACTAAGATTCCTATGCCTTTCACATTCACTAGTAAAATATTTTCCTTTATATTTCTGTATAACAAAACAAGTACAAATCAATTAAAATTAATTATAATATTATTGTCTTCATGACTACTCCATTATGCGTTCCATGAAAATAGTATCCCATGTTGAAATAAGTTTGGTATTGATAAGGTAAACAATTTCCTAACCTTAGCACATTGCAATCTTTATTCTATGCATATTTTTTATGAATCTTTAAATAAGGATATATAGCCAAAGTTTTTCAATTATATCAGAATTTCTCCTGGAATATATTCCACAAAAACAGACTAATATATGGATATAGATGTTAATCCATAATTATTTTCCCCAGACCTATGAGATTTTTAAATGAGGAAATTTACTTTAAAAGAAGTGGTGAATAGACAAGTTACCACATTATATTAAGTTCTCAATCCCAGCTGTAATATACACTATGTGGTGGAATTACATAAAATAGACTCTGTGTAATGCTCTTTTACTTCTCTAAAAATTAAGGCAAAATAGCTTCTTTCTTCATAAAATAATGACCTGGATTATATCAGATAATATGACATTAAATCATATAAATTTGAACTTGGCATATAGAGATTCATAAGGTTAGCTATGATGATATAATAATAGTGATTCTATGTAATACTACTTGAAGTGTATCGCCAAAGATAAACAATTTGAATAATTATTAATTCCAAAGGGTTAAATCTGAAAAGAAAGAAACATCAATTGAACTATCGATTGTTAAGTGTGTATACATTTTGGGAGGTACCCTATATACAGGAAAATAAAGGAAACATCAGTAGGATAATAATCCCCTTAGAACAGTGGTTCTCAACCTTTCTAATGCCACGACCCTTTAACACGGTTCCTCATGTTGTGGTGATCCCCAACCATAAAATTATTTTTGTTGCTACTTCATAACTATAATTTTGCAACTGTTATGAGTTGTATCTGTGTTTCCAATGGTCTTAGGCAACCCCTATAAAAGTGTTGTTCGACCCCCAAAGGGGTCGCGACCCACAGGTTGAGAACCACTGCTTTAGAAGATGGTGATGGGCAAGAAGGTAGGGAGGGAGTGTGAGAGAGTGAGGGAACCATAGGGGAAAGTACAGACGTGTGTGCTGAGTGTGTATGAGTTAGGGATAGTTAGATTCTGCAGGTTCTCCAAGGAGCTGCCAAACTGGGCAGTCTTAGACAGCGGAGTCCCACACACAAAGTGGATACCTCTGGGCGGCTAGTGCAGGTACAGAGACCATGCCATCTTGAGAAAGAGCTTCTTGAGACTAGGATTCTGGCCTCAGCACCACTCAATTGCATCTCAGATGCAAACCAACCTTGCAGCCACTGGGGACAGAGGCCTGTGACCACAGATTCAGATCAACAGACCGAAAGAATCCAGACTTCCCAGCTGCAGATTTCTGTAAGTCAAAGACCCTATCCCCCTCCCCAAGGATCAGGATCTCAGATAGCATCATAGTAACTAATAGACCCGCTCCTCACTTGGGCCACAGTGCCCCTACAAGAATTTGAGCTTGGGAGCGTGTGCATGGACCACAGCACTGCTATGGGAATTTGCATCTGTACATGCACAGAGACTGGCATCTGATCCCTGCAACACAATCCCATGGAGGGTGGCAGTGCCATCTGACTTTGATTCTGGGCAAGCGCACATGGAAGTCTGTTTTTTTTGCAACGCAGGCAAGCCACAGTACTACTGTGCAACCCAATCCCCCATGGTGACCTGGACCCAGATTCTCAAGAAGCAGCACTGAGCAACACTGACTTGACTGTTTCTTACCATGTGCACCTGGGATCCCTGACTCACAGCGCATTTACACTAAGAGCTGGTGACTCCATGTGCACACAGGGACCCTGATTCTCAGCAAGAGGCTTCAAAAGGCAACAGAGATTTTGATACTTGATTCTTGGTGCTGACCCAGGGAAACTCTTTTTCAGCACACGCAAACAGCGCAGTGCAAGCGGGGTTCATGTTTCTAGGTGCGCACATGATACCACATTGAACACTGGTAACACTGACTCTGGGCGAGCCTGTTTCCCACCAACCCCCACCAGCCACACATCCTAGTGTTGGAGCACTCTAGTGACACTTGGATGGTGCAAAGCTCCCACAGCACATGTCCCAGGTCTACGAAACTTGCAGTTTGAATCTTCTGTTAATAGTTAGAATGGGGAAATGACACAATTCCCAGAGGAAAGAAAATGAGGAATAGCCAAGAAAGGAAATTAGTGAAATTGAGGCATGCAACATGACCGAAAAAGAATTCAGAGTAATGGTCATGCAACTTTTACATCTGATGGATCAGAAAATCAATAACCTATGCAAGAATCAGGAAGAAATGAAAAGTGATATAGCTACAATTAAAAAAAAAATACCATGGAAAGTTTCAACAGTAGATTAGAAGAAGCAGAGGACTGAATTAGTGAATTAGAAGATCAGGTACAGAAACAAGCCCAATCTGAACAGCAACTGGAGAAAAAAAATAAATAAAAAGCAGGAGGAAAGCCTCAGGGAGCTTTGGGACAATATGAAATGAAGTAACATATGTATAATAGGGCTGCCAGAAGGACAAGAAGAGCAACAAAGATTAGAAAATCTATTTGAAGAAATAATGACAGAAAACTTCCTGACCTTGGGGAAGAAAAAAGTTACACAAATATAGAGTCTCAAGCAGGATCAATTCCAAAAGATCCACACCAAGACATGTCATAATTTCAATGGCAAATATTAATGACAAAGAGGGAATCTTAGAGGTGGCAAGAGAGAGACTGAGGGTTACCTACAAAGGATCCTCCATCAGATTATCAAATGATTTCTCAACAGAAACACACCAAGCTAGAAGGGAATGGAAGGATGTATACAAAGTATTGCAAAGCAAAGGACTGACTCCAAGAATAGTCTATCCAGTAAGACTATCAATCAAAAGTGAAGGTGAAATCAGGACCTTCGCAGACAAAAAAAAAAGGATAAGGGAGTTTATCACCACCAAACCAATAATGCAAGAAATGCTAAAGGGAATATTATAAAAAGAAGAAAGAAAAAGAAGGAACACAGATGCAAAAATATATATAACTACAAACAAGTACCATTCAGTAATAAATTTAAACGTAAATGCAGGAGCACCCAACTATACAACTAAATTCTTCAATGAAAAGACATAGACTGACTGAATGGATCAAAAATGTGACCCATAAATGTGCTGTCTACTAGAGACCCACCTTAGAACAATGGACTCATACAGATTGAAAGTGAAGGGATAGAAAAATAACTTTCAAGCAAATGAAAAAAAAAAAAAAAGCAAAAAGCTGGGGTAGCAATACTTATATATGACAAAATAGACCTCAAATTGAAGGCCATAACAAGAGATAAGGAAGTCCACTTCATAATACAAAAGGGATCAATACAATAATAGGACATAACCCTGATAAACATATATGTACCCAATGCAGGCGCACCCAAATACATAATAAAACTCCTGGAAGGTATCAAGGGAGAGATTGACAACAACAATACAATCATAGTAGCGAATTTTAGTACATCACTGACATCACTGGATAAATCCTCTAGACAAAAAGTCAGCAAAGGCACAGCAATCCTAAATTACTCACTAGATCAGAGGATTTAACACACATCTTCAAAACATTACATCCCAAAGCCACGAAATATATGTTCTTCTTAAGGGCACATGGGACATTTTCAAAAACAGACCACATATTGGGTCACAAGCAAAGTCTTTCCAAATTCAAGAAGATTGAAATCATACTAAGCAACTTCTCAGACCACAATGCCATAAAATTAGGAATAAACTACAATAAAAATGATCGAAAAAGCTCAAACACTTTGAAGCTGAATAGTATGCTATTAAATAACGACTGGGTTACTAATGAGATCAAAAGAAGAAATTAAAAGCATGCTGGAAACTAATGACAAAAAAACACAACCACCAAAAATCTATGGGACACAATGAAAGCAGTCCTAAGAGGGAAGTTCATAGCTCTACAGGACTACTTAAAAAGCAAGAAAAAATGGTAGTAAATCATGTAACTCTATAACTCAAAGATTTAGAAAGAGAACAACAAGAAAAGCCCAGAGTCAGCAGAAGGAAAGAGATAATAAAGATCAGAGCAGAAATAAATGACATAGAGATAAATAAATAAATAAATAAATAAATAAATAAATAATCAATCAATCAATGAAACCAAGAGCTGGTTCTTTGAAAGATTAAACAAGATTGATGAACCTCTAGCTAGGCTCACCAAGAAGCAAAGAGAGGGGACTCAATAAGAAATTAGAGTGGCAAAATAACAACAGACCCCACAGAAATACAAAGGATCATTAAAAAACACTATGAAACATTCCAACAAACTAGACAACCTGGAGGAAATGGACATATTCCTAGAAAAATATAACCTTCTGAAACTCAATCAGGATGATTCTAAAAATCTTAATAGTGCCATAACTATGGATAGCATTGAAGCAGTCATCAAAAAGCTCCCAGCAAAGAAAAGCCTGGGGCCAGATGTCTTCACAGGAAGAAATAAAACCTATCCTCCTCAGACTATTCCAAAAAATTCAAGAGAAAGGCACACTTCCAAGATCATTCTATGAAGCCAGGATCACTTCAATACCAAAATCAGATAAAGACAACACAATGAAAGAGAATTATAGGCCAATATCCCTCATGAACATAAATGCCAAAATCCTCAACAAAATTCTAGCAAATCGGATCCAGCAATACATCAGAAAGATCATACACCATGACCAAATAGGATTTATCCTCTGGATGCAAGAATGGAAAAATATCTGCAAATCAATAAATGTGATTTATCACATAAACAAATTGAGAGATAAAAATCACATAATCATTTCAATTGACACAGAAAAGGCATTTGACAAAATCCAACACTGCTTCTTGATAAAAACTCTCAGCAAGGAGGGAATAGAAGGATCATACCTCAACATCATAAAAGCCATATATGAGAAAACATAGCCAACATCATACTCAATGGACAAAAACTAAAACCATTTCCCCCAAGAACAGAAATAAGAAATGGATGCCCACTCTTACCACTCCTGTTCAATATAGTACTGGAAGTACTAGCCATTGTGACCAGACAATAAAAAATAAAAGACATCCAAATTGAAAAAGAAGAAGTAAAACTGTCCTTATTCTTAGATGACATGATATTGTACATAGAAAACCCTAAAGACTCCATCAAAAAATATTAGACTTGAAATTTGGAAATGTAGCAGTATACAAAATTAATGCCAAAAAATTATGGCATTTCTTTATACCAATAGGGAACTTATAGAGAGAATAAAAAAGCAATCCCATTTACCATTGCACCAAAAAATTAAGATACCTAGGAATAAACTTAACTGAAAAGGTAAAAGACCTATATGTGAAAAACTGCAGGACATTTAAAAAAGAGATAGAGGAAGTTATAAACAGATGAAAGAACATACTGTGTTCATGGACTGGTAGAATCAACATCATCAAAATGTCAATGCTACCCAAATAAATCTACAGATTCAATGAAATCCCCATTAAAATACCAATGGCATAATTCAGACCTACAACGAACTTCCCAAAAAAATTCATCTGGAATTAAAAAAGATCCTGAATAGCTGCCGCAATCCTGAGAAAGAAGTATAAAGTAGGTAGTATCTCGATACTAGACATCAAACTGTATTACAAAGCCACTGTTTTCAAAACAGCCTGATACTGGCACACGAACAGACATATAGATCAATGGAATAGAATAGAGAACCCAGAAATCCATCCAGAACACTATGCTCAATTAATATTTGACAAAGGAGGCTTAGATATAAAATGGAGTCAAGACAGTCTCTTCTACAAATGCTGCTGGGAAAATTGAACAGATACATGCAAAAAAAAAATGAAACTAGACCACCAACTTACACCATACACAAAAATGAACTTAAAATGGATAAAAGACTTAAATCATAAGTCAGGAAACCATAAAAACACTAGAATAATCCACAGGCAGTGAAATCTCAGTCATATGTTGAAAGAACTTCTTCACTGATACTGCTCCTAGCCACTTTTTGAAGTAGGACAGGAGGAAGACCAAGATACATGAAAACATGCTCAAAGTCACTAATTATAAGAGAGATGCAAATCAAAATAACAATGTGGTACCATCTCACACCTGTCAGAATGGCTATCAAGAAATCAACGAAGGACAAGTGTTGGATGCAGAGAAAAAAGAACTATTTTGTACTGCTAGTGGGAATGCAGACTGGTGCAGCCACTATGGAGAACAGTATGGAGTTTCCTCAAAAAACTAAAAATGGATTTCCCATTTGACCCAGTGATCTTACTTCTAGGAATATATCCCAAGAAACTAGAAACATGAATCAGAAAAGATATATGCACCCTTATGTTCATAGCAGCAGAATTTACCATAGCTAAGATTTGGAAACAGCCTAAGTGCCCATCCTCAGATGAGTGGTACATCTACAGGATGAAATACTATGCTGCAGTAAAAAAGGAGTTCTTACCATTTGCAACAGCATGGATGGAACTGGAGAGCATGATGATAAGTGAAATCAGCCAGTCAAAGAAAGATAAATACCACATGATCTTACTCATTTGTGGAATACAATGAACAAGATAAAATGATAAACAGGGATGGATCCAGAGACAGAGAAGCATTGATCAGACTGCTAAACCTCAGAGGGAAGATAGGGGAGGGTGGGATAAAGGAGGAGAAATCAACCAAAGGACTTGTATGCATGAATATAAGCCTAACCAATGGATACGGATTCCAGGGGTTTGATTGCATGAGTGGGAGTGGAGGTTGGGAGGTTGGGGGTTAATGGAGAGATGAGGACACATATGTAATACCTTAATTAATAAAGAAATTTAAAAAAAGATAATACTCTCTTTATTACTAGTAAAATAGTGGACAATTATGAATTTACTAGAGTCCTGGTGCACAAAATTCATGCAAGAGTGGGGGGTGTCCCTCAGCCCAGCCTGCACCGTCTCGAATCTGGGACCCCTAGACAATGTCCAACTTCCCTCTCACAATCCAGGACTGCTGGCTCCCAATGGCTTGCCTGACTGCCTTCCTGATTGTCCCTAATGGCTTCTGCCTGTCAGCATGATCACCCCCTAACTATTCCCCTGCCAGCCTGATTGAAGCCTAACTGGCCTGGTCACCCCTAACTGCCCTCTCTTGCAGGCCTGGTCACCACCCCAACTGCTCTCCCCTGCAGGCCTGAGTCTCTCCCAAATGCCCTTCACTTTAGTCCTGGTTGTCCCCCAACTTCCCTCCTCTGCTGATGTCTTGTGGCGACCATCTTGTGTCCACATGGGGGCAGTCATCTTTGACCACAATGGGGCAGCCATCTTGTGTGTTGGAGTGATAGTCAATTTGCATATTACTCTTTTATTAGATAGAATGGCACTAGGATGCCATTTGATATATTAAAATTAACTTAGATTATATATATACTAAAATAATTTAAAATTTAGATATTCACTTATAATGTCTTTAATTTAAGAGCAAAATTATAGATGTATGTGCATTTAAATATATTATAATATGAAATATTTTTATAATATTTCTACTCACTAGGAAAAACCTGGGAGATTATTAATCATGTATGTACTTTACTTGATAAGGTTAAATTGACTTCTTAACAGATACTTTATAAAATTGTGTCATTTAATGTTACCTTTTCAAAAATCTTGACATATTCAAGTTTTCTTGTCTTCGTTCATGTTGAATGGTCCCAACCTAAGCCATGATCTCATCCTTTTTACTGAGTTTATGACCATCTATCATTCCTTGAGAGTAAAAAAAAAAAGTTCACATTTTTAATATCTCATATGAAGTATATTACTTTCACTATACCATTAACATAAGAAGTAGCTCTTTAAGTCAGGAAAGATTAATTTTTCACTAATCTCCACGGTGGTACCCAGTAACATCAACAAAGAATACTGTTTCATTTTACATTGGAGACCCTTGAAAGGCACATAGTTAAATGTCATTCTTTTACAAGTAAATCATTCACGGTTTTGGAAGGCACTTTAGAGCTTCGTAAACATGATTTACTGCCAGGATCTTTAGTTGCTCTATTTAAATTCAATTTCTTGGGGTGACATTGGTTAATACAATTATATAAGTTTCAGGTGTATAAGCTTTTGATATATCACCTGCATAGTGTATTTTGTGTTCACCACTCCACGTCAAGTCTGCTCCCATCACCTCATATCCTCCCTTTATTCTCTCCTACCTGTTCCCATCCCCTTTCTCTCTGGCAATAACCATACTATTGTCTATGAGTTTTGTTTATTTGTTGTTTATCTTTTTTTTCAATTCCTTCACCTAGCCCCTTAACCTTCTCCCCTCTGACAGCTGTCAATCGGTTGTCTGTTTCTATGAATCTGTTGCTAGTTTGTTAGTTAATTTTGTTTACTACCTTTTAAGGAATTAAAGAAAATGTATAGTGTGCATTTTAAAGCTATATTCAAAAACTAAAATTTGCAAAAAGAGTTTAAAGACCATAGATATCATTGTTTTTAACTTTACCTTTTCTAGAAACCCAGTCAATATAATTATAAACTTAATAATTATATATCATCATTGACACCTAAGTGTTCTGGGTTCATACAGTTTATACATTGGTATTCTCAATTTAAAACTCATACAAAAATGCATTGATATTATTGTGATTTTCATGCATTTTATAATAGCCTTATTGAGATATAATTTCCATACCATAAAATTCTCCATTTAAAATATGCAAGTCAGTGATTTTTTAAAATTATATTCATAGAATTGGTCAAGTATTACCACTATCTAATTTCCGAATTCACACCAATGAGTTTGCATCAAAAAGCAGTCTTAAGAATTATTAATAAGACTGTTACACAGGAGGTGAGTATCAGTACACAATTATCAGTTATTAAAACATTAAAATTATTTTATACCAGCTTGGCAGTAACCCCTGCTTCAAGTGACTGAATTGCTTCCCAGCCTTCCCCGGTATCCTAGAATCTCCTGGTTCAAAAACAATAGATTAACATCTGACACAGCAGAGAGCCTCTAAAATACTTGTTAGTATCAATGGCAAACAATATGAGACATTTGAATGTTATACGGAGAGATAATTATATTTTTAATTAAAGAAATTATCTGTAGAAAACCTATGCTGGAGGAAAAAAAAATAACCGCTAAAAATATATCAACTTATTTAAATCAGAAATATTATTGACCTTACAGAAATAAAATGGAATATAAGGAAAGTACTATGGAAATTTTATGCCAACAAACTAGATACTTTTTAAATATTTATATTTTATTGATTTTTTACAGAGAGAAAGAGAGAGGAATAGAAAGTTAGAAACATCAATGAGAGAGAGACATCAATCAGCCGCCTCCTGCACGTCACCTACTGGGGATGTGCCCAAAACCACAATACATGCCCTCAACCAGAATCAAACCTGGGACCTTTCAGTCCACAGGCCAACACTCTATCCACTGAGCCAAACCGGTTTTGGCAAACAAATTAGATACTTTATACAAAGTGGACAAATTCCTAAAAAGACACTAACTACCAAAATTGATTTAAAAAGAAATAGCAGCCTGACCTGTGTGGCTCAGTGGTTGAGTGTTGATCTATGAACCAGGAGGTCATGGTTCAATTTCTGGTCAGGGCACACACCCAGAGTTCTGGGCTAGATCTCCAGTATGAGGTGTGCAGAAGGTAGTGGATAAATATATCGTTGTTTTTATTCCTCTCTCCTTTTCCCTCCCCCCCCCTCTCTCTCTCTCTCTAAAAGGGGAGGGAGGCAGGGACTGGGAAAGAACAACTAAAGACTTGAATACAGCATATAAGCATAATCAATGGATACAGACACCAGGAAGGTGAGGGCATGAGCATGGAAGGCGGTTGGGGAAAAGGTTAAGGGGAGCCCATAAAAACACATATATAATCCCTTAATCAATAAAAATAAATAAATAAATAGAATATCTGAGCCCTATAACTAGGAAAACTATTAATAACTTAAAATTTTCCTCCAGAGAGAAATCTATCTAGATGATTTCTTTGCTGAATTCTATCAACTTTAAGATGAAAAATGCTTAATACATAATCACATTTTTTTCTATGCACACACTATCCCTGACCATTTCTCATCATCCCCATTTTAATACCAAATTATTTGGAAGCAAATTTTAGATATGAATTTTATTCTAAATATTTTAGAGTATACAGGCAACACAATTTTATAGCCCCCCTTTTAAAACATATATAAAGTTCTTTCAAAACATTAATATTAAACAGTATCCATATTTACCTCCGCTATGTTTATCTGTGTGTGTGTCTGACTGTGTGTGTCTACATACAAGAATATGTTATCTAGAAATAGAAATAGTTTTAACTTCTGCAATTACAAACTATAAATTGTTATTTACTTCTGAGTATCCTACAGTTTTAGAAAAGAAGTCTCTAAGCCAGACCACTCTAGAAGACCCAATGTCAACCAGAACTACCTGCTAAGCCAAACTCTTCCCATTTTCTGACTCATAAAATTATAAAGAAAAAAAATCTTTATTTTAAGCCACTATGTTTTGAGATGGCTTCTTATGCAAGAATATATTAAAGAAAACAAAGTAATCACAATGCAAAAACAACCACAACACTTTAAAACACTAGCAGGCTATAACAAATGTATGGTTATTTTATCAAGCTATTTGAAGAATAATGATGATGATATTGTAATGTTCTCCCTGATGCAAATTATGAATCCCCTAAAATTTGTATGTTGTATTTCCATCTCCCATGGCCTTAGAATATAATATTTCGAGATAAGACCTTTAAGAAGTATTTTTTTATAATTCTTTTAAAAAATATATATTTATTTTATTTTATTTTTTTACAGAGAGTAAGGGAGAGGGATAGGGACCCAGAAACACTAATGAGAGAGAAACATCCATCAGCTCCCTCCTGCACAGCCCCCACTGAGGATGTGCCCTCAATCCAGGTACATGCCCTTCACTGGAATAGAACCTGGGACCTTTCAGTCCACAGGCCAACACTCTTATCCACTGACCCAAACTAGTTTTGGCAAGAAGTATTTATAATTAAATGTGGCCCTATGGGTTGGCCCTAATCAATGTGATTAGGAAAGATGGCTTTTAAATAGATGACTAAGTTAAGTAGAGGCCTTTCAGGTGAGAGACTAATCCAATATGACACCAGAGACATGTACAGAGAAAAGGCCACAGCAGAACACGAGGAGAAGACAGCTATCTATAAGACAAGGAGAGAAACCTGAAGAGAAAGGATCCTGCCCGCGCCTTGGTTTTGGACTTCTCACTTCCCAAACTGTGAGAGAGAGGAGGGATCTGTTGTTTAAGCCACCCAGTCTGTGGCATTTTGTCATGGTTACCCTAGCGAACTAATACATAAGGTAATTATTACATGCTTGCCTTGTACCAAAATCTGTGCAAATCACCAGTTAATTTCATTGATTTCTCATAGTAACTTTATAGGTAAGGGTCAGTAAGTAATCAGTCTCAGGAGGAATATGTCTCAGCTATTTTGATCTTCCTTTCACATGATAGGTGTTTGTGGGTCAATAAAAGGAATGTGGAAGTCTATGCAAATCCTATATAGTATATGCAACATAAAATTGTTGGCTAAAAACTGTTTTAATGTAGAGAGGGCAAGTCTGTGAAATCCTTTAGGGCTAGTTAGAGCCCTCGCTCCTGGATTCATCTGTTATTTCTGAAAGCACTATGTAAACCAGAAGGTGTGCATTAAATCTCGCCATTCCCTGGAATTTTCTCTTTCGTCCTCAAGCAGGCACATTGCCATTTGATATCATTTGGGTGCTTTCTCCTCGTAAAAATGCATTTTTGTTTCTTTACCAAACACATTCTTGGTAGAATGTCTGTGTTTTCAGGTTTTAAGCATATATTTCATACAAGAAAGTAGAGTATGCCACTGGGCAGAGAGGAAAAAAATGAATAGTACCTACTCCTTGCCCGTATGGAGCTTGCAATTAAGTCATGAATACAGATTTACACGGGGACAATAAATGCAGGAAATAATCTAGGTAAATCATGGCTACTTTTAGTTGAAAAGGGATCTGAAGCACCCATTTCAATAAACTCTTTATAGCCAAAGGTTATTGGCACTGCTGCACCTCCCCACATGTTCTCTGATTAATTGCTGTCTGCCTGGAAGAACTCCTAGGCAATTAGCAGTGCCTATCAAAGATGTGTGTCCTCTGGGGCTGTTTCCCGAGAAGTGGCCACCCTTTCTTTCTGTTCTGGGAGATTTTTATGAATTTATAGAATAGTAGGGTTACGTGAGAGGATAAAGGCATAATGTCTTAACGTTGATGTCTATTTCTTCCCTGCCCCCAGAATCTTCTTTAGAAAGTAGTATTTTGAATATTTAACGGTATTCTACCATTGCTTAAACGTTATTCAGCTGAGGGGTTCTTTGGAATACAAATGAAGAAATGCTTTTAACTATCGCCTTGGATCCCTGTGACTTGGCTTCCGCACAAATCCACAATGCCTAATTGCACACTGGAGTTTCCTTTGCAGAGCCGTCTTAACTCTTCTCATTAGGTGAAGTTCATTTCTACATCTAGAATTCCTATTGTTTTCTGTGACAACGCCCACAAGCTATTTTGTCCTTATGACCACTCCTTCCAAGGATACATCATCTTTATAAAGGATTCACCCAGAGTTGTTCCCTGTCTTTTAGATTTTCAAATGTTCTAAGGGTTGCTTTTCTATAGCACAGAAACATATTATTTTTTTAATTCTTAAAACAATGAGATATCCCTTCAACAGGCACTTTTCCTTTAATGGCTCAGCTGTCTAATGCCACTATAGGATTGCTACAATATTTGCCTCCGCATCTTTATTTCAGATGCACCCCTCAACCCATGTGAATCTAGTTACCACTAAAGTGATTCCGGCCACTAGTCACTTTTTAATTACAAGGGATTTATTGGCTCACTTAGTTTTCATCTTTCTTGATCTAGGAAGCATTTGGCACTATTGATAATTTACTTCAAGGGTCTCCTATATATTTCATCTTCTTGTTTTGTACTTCTACCACATTTCCATTGTGTCAGCCCTGTCTGTCCCTTCTCTCTCTCTCTCTCTCTCTCTCTCTCTCTCTCTCTCTCTCTCTCTCTCTCTCTCTCTCTCTCTCTGTGTGTGTGTGTGTGTGTGTGTGGCCACTATTCTGTTCCCACATATTTGGAAAGATAATATGGAAGTGATCAGTGTGGTTGCATGATGTTGTAGAATGCAAGAGTTGAATTTAGAATTGTCTCCCCATGGGTTCAAACCAAAAATCTTTAATGTAGGATATGAAATTCTGCCTTGCCTTATACCACATCCTATGTTTTCCCATACCTCATAGTACTCTATGTTCTAGTATTAAAATCTCTCTCTCTCTTTCTCTCTCTCTCTCTCTCTCTCCTTAGGAACAGTATTGCTGTAGTTGGCCGCAGGTTCACTCAGCATCTGCTGTGGTTCCCCTAAATCCTCTTACCCTTACCCTGGGTTCTCGAGATCTCCCAGGGCAGAGATCAAAAGAGACACCAGAGGAAAGAAGGCTCAGGCAATGGCTTTTAGGCTTGCATGCAGGGAATCAGCAAGGAGAGAAAAGAGAATGTGGGCTGCTCCCTGAACAAAGAGGCTTAGGTAAGCAAAACTGTCATCTAAGCATATGGACTTTGGGCACTTGTACAGTATAACCACGTGCTCCTTCACGCTTCACATGTGTCATTAGCATGTTAAATCTCTACCCAGGGATGTGTTTTTTACTTTTTAAATAAAGGAGGCTCACAGAAAGGACAGTCTTTCTCCCTAACATGTATGCTTGCGAGTAAAACAAAATTTAAGCCCACCTAAGTAAATGTTGCAGATCGCCATGTCCTTCATTCCTGCTGCTTATTGCGGGAGGGAGAAAGGAGGGCTGCAGGGGCAATTCACGGGCTCTCGGCTTCCGGAAGCTGGGCCCTCTGCATATTTGGAACTAGTCCCTTCACAAATAAATGAACCCGCTTCCCCTTATAGGAGCTTAATCACAAGGAACAACAACAGCCTGTCATTATTGGAATCCAGAGTTTTGGTAAAGTGATCAGCAAACTCAGTCTACAGAGCCGCAGTTTGAGGACCACTGCCCTAGCTACTCTGAGTGGGCCATTGGCTTCCCGTTGTGATTGTGATTGATCGGCAGTAAATGCCTAGAAGATGAGGTGACTGTGTTACTTTGGGGGGACAAAGTTAAGCTCTTGTAAAGTTTGACAAAACTCTGCCAGGTTCTGAGTCCAAAACACAGCACTGAATCTGCATCTCGTTGACACTGTTCATTGCTGCATTCATCATTCTCCCCACATCTAAGCTAAAACCGTCTCCTGCTCTCCCTCTAGCTCAGCACTTTTAAACCCGTGTGCTATAAGTTTTTTAAATCATGCAGCACCTGACTGTTTTGTAAGGGGCATTACCCCTTTTCTCTTAGGTTATCAAATGACATCTTAAGAATGACAACAGCCAACACAATAGCCATCTGATGTGAATCAATCAAAATTACGTCTTTTTTTGGGTTAAATTAGTAAACATATATATTTTGGTGTGCTTAAGGATTTTATTAAGTAATTTATCTGTGCCATGAGATGAAAAAGGTTGAAAATCACTCCTCTAGTTCAATGGCTACACCTTGTCAGCCTACCTTTATGAGCTTGTCAGTCTCCATTATTCATGTGTATTCTACACAGTGGTATCTCCTAGTCCTTTTCTATACTACCCTCACCCTTATTTACATTTAGCCTCAAAACTGTGAAGACCCACATACACAATATAACTCCTAGAACTTCCACCTCCATTCTAGATCGCTCCCATGTTTCAAAAAAATGTAGAATTAATGACTGTATGCAGCCCCTCAGGAGTCGCAAGTCATCTTGATTTTAACTTGCTTACAATAGAAATGGGTAATCACTTCTTCCAAATCTGCCCCTCCTTTCAACCTCCTCAGTCAGTTACCCAGCCTGTTCCTACCAAAACTTAGAAGTCATTTTGTTCTTCCCCTTTACTCATGGTCCACATCCAACCTTTAATAAATTCTCAAAAGTCTGCGTCCAAAACATATCCCAGCCATTCTTTCTTTCTTTCTCTATCACTAGCATCCTAGTTAAAAAACAAACAAACAAACAAAACAAAAAAACCCAGCCGGTAGCCATTTCTAATATCAGGTATTTCTCTTTCTTAGCTCCATTTATTGTTTTCAATCTGTTGTCCACATAGGAGGCCAGAGTGATAATTTTGAAATATAACTGAGGTAGAGTTGTTCCCATTTGAAAGCCACTAGATGGCTTCACATTGTACTAAGAAAGAATCCTATCTATCATTGAATATACCTTAAACTACAAGGCAATTCTTTTTTATATATATATATTTTATTGATTTTTTTACAGAGGAAGGGGGAGAGATAGAAAGTCAGAAACATCGATGAGAGAGAGACATCGATCAGACGCCTCCTGCACGCCCCACACTGGAGATGTGCCCACAAGCAAGGTACATGCCCCCAACCGAATTCGAACCTGGGACCTTTCAGTCCGCAAGCCGACGCTCTATCCACTGAGCCAAACCGGTCTCAGCAACAAGGCAATTTTTAATTTTGCTTCTGAGTACATCTTCAACTTAACCTAATGCTAGGCTTTCCTATATGTACTAACTGGGACTAACAGTCTACTTCTCTGACGTGAGCTTGCCTTCCTTCATCCTTTGGCTGCTTGCTTAGAAATAGATACTGTGACTGGGGCTGCAACAAGAAGCTTGTGTCTAGAAATTGAAGAGTGGTTTGGTGACAGAGGATCCTGTGATGAAGTTGCTGGAATGGGAAGATGCCTTGAGCTTGGAGCCTGATGATTTAGTGCTAAACTGCCAACCACAGGACCTGTTATAAGAAATAGATACCACCTGTGTGTTTTGACTAATAGTATTTGTGACTTTGCAAGAAAAATCATTAAAAAATCAAAGTATTGTGTTTTAACCACCTAACACACGTTTGACATATCTCCATTAACATATTCTTATCTTACATGCTTTTCTGAAATTAATATTGAATTTCAAGCCTTCTTTTGATAAGGTTTGGTATAGTATAACGTTTTTCACCAGATATGAGATTGGGAAGCTAAATAGCATAGAAGTTTGGTACATGTCCTACCCCTGGGAGTTATAAGGCTCTAGGAAATTATTTTCCCACAGATGGTAGGACTTTGCTATGTAGAAAGCTCTGGAAATAGTTTAAAAGGATTTTTCTTCCCTTCTGTCTGAGGTAGTTGGAGATAAAACCCATTAAGATGCCCCCGCTTGCCCACGGACTGTGACCTAGGGGAGTTTCTCATATTCATGTTAGTCTATATTCAGTCCCTGCAATTTCACAACATTATATTTAAATGTAACTTAGTTTATGGTTTCATAAGTTTCTGCTCCAGGAACATAGATTTTTGCTGTGGTTCTCTCTATTCACTTTTCTGTTCCTGACTTCTTTCTATGTGATAACTGCAATTAGATATATGAAATCTTACCATTCAGGATTAAAATGACCATGTTATTTTAAATATTGCTCAGACTTCAAAGTAATACTTACAAAGTTAAGTTTAAATAAATCTGATCTATGGATCACTATTGAAAATCAAACTTACAAAATGTCAGTGGCTTGAACATAAAAGTAAAGGTTCAGTGCATCTGTTTTTAAAATTGGTATAGATTTGTAGATTTATTTAATTTAAAAATGATATTGCTAATTGTGTCACATTATATTCCATATGTAGACAATATAGAAGATATATGTGGAATATAGAATATATATGTTTATATACATGTATATACATATGGCTGCATGGCTATTGAAGGTAAACAGTGTATTTCAATGCAAATCACACTGATTTATTGCCAACTAATGGGTGACTTTTAGATGAATAGGTCTGTAAATGTTTGTAAACATTGGAATTCACATAACGCATCTCCTCTGGGAGCTGTTTCATGATAATGAGCTTTATATTTTGAATCTGCAATACTCTGAAGAGACACAAAGCAGCAATGCAATCATCAAAGCATGATGTGGAGCAACTCATTCAGATAACTTAGTGTAAGGGGTCTTTTCTCTATATACAGTGCCAGGTAAAGCAAATGAAATAAATTAACTTGGACCAGACCACAGATTCCACTGGCTGATATAAAGACAGTAATATAATAAAATTGAATTATTGAAACATTGTTATGTATCAGAGTATATTTACATATGAGTGTCATACAAAAAGACAATAGATTTGGATGCCAATGAACTGTTTTAGCCTCTGCTTTGCTACTTGCTATATCTGTGGTTTAAAGTTTATCACATAAATTCTGAGAAATCCAGTTTTCTATAATATATTCATAATCTATCTCTAACTTTTTGTTCTTCTTCCCAAATAATGTTTTAAATAGAAGCATTTCACATGTAGGAATAACTAGAAACTATTAAAAATGCAGAATCCAGTTTGAGAAGTCCAAGTGCCTGATACAGAACTGAGATATACTCATAACTGGCAAAGTCAAAATAACAGCAGTCAGTGACATCTTTAATACAAAGATTGCATAAAGAAGTGGTTAAATGCCAACCAAGGCACTAAGAGTCACTTGTTTGATTCCTGGTCAGGGCACATGCTCAGGTTTCGGGCTGTATTCTGGAAGGGGGCACGCAGGAGATAGCCAGTCAATGGTTTTCTCTCATCAATGTTTATATTTCTGTAATATACTGAGAAACTCAAAATGTTTTTGTTGTTATTCTAGTAACTATGCTTCTCCCACTCTTTCTCCCTCAACTTTGACAGATGATTAGATAAAGGTAATCATTTTTAATAATAACCAGGGGAAAGAGAAAAACTCAGTAGTTCAATGCTGATTCAAGATCAAATGTGATGATCAGTCACAAATACTTTTTGATGCATTTCTTCCTTTACATTTTCATGGCAATGTATCCAGTGAGGTAGGATAAAGAACAGTAACCTGAGTCCCCCTGTGACTTCTGTTTCAGAAACCATTCATTTCCAGAATGAGACTTACATCATTTTGTCCCACTCTGTTTACATCTGCTCATACCCCTCCCCCATTAGAAGTAACTTCTTTCCTTACTTTAATGAAAATCATTCCCCTACCTTTCTTTTCCTCGTCATTTTATTGGTGATATATGCAATCAAGAAATGCAATTAAGTTTCAGAGTCCCAAAGAATCATCTTCCTGTGATTTGTCGTTTGTCCTGAAAACTTCATAGAACGGCTGTTTCATTTGGAAGAAACAGCTCTCACCCCCTTCAAAAAAATGTAGTTATTTTTTAAATGATATTGTAGTAGGCAGAATAATGGTTTCTATAGTCCTAATCCCTAGAATCTGAAAACATGTTCATTAGATTGCTAAGGGAAAATAAGGTTGTAGATGGAATTAATTTTGCTAATCAACTAACCTTACAGTTTGGAATTTAACCTGGATTATCAGTTAGGGCCCTTGTAACCATAAGGGTCATAAGAGTAGAAGGCAGAAGCTGAAGATGGAAAATTAAAGGGATGCCAACTTCAAAAGACTGTAGCTTGGTATCATTAGAACTAGGATGGAGGGAGGGAGCCTGTGGTTGAAGGAGTATGGGTCTCTTGGGAGATGGAACTGTCAAAGAAAGAGATTCTCCTCTGGAGCCTCCTGAATAAATGCAACTCTGCTGACATTTTTAATTTAGCCCATCAAGATCCATTTAGAATCTCTGATCTCCAGAGCTATAAGATAATAAATTTGTATAAAGAAACAAAGTTTGCTGTACTTTATTACAATAGTAATAGGAATCTGATAGAATGACCCCTTATAATGAAATGTATGTACTTACTATAAATGGAATCACGTGATATCCATTCTGCTATGATTTAAACTAAAGCTCAATATCTCCTATGAGCGTTATTATTTTGACTTGTGTCTACAGATTAATCATATTCATTGCTGTATATCTTCTCATAGCTTGAATACTCACAAAATATTTACCCTATTCCTATATTAAGAAATCTTTAAATTCCCCAATTTTGAACTTTACCAAAAAAGACAAAATGCTGAAAAATCAGTCTGGGGAAAAAAAAAGGATCCAAGGCTCCTTGGAGAAATGGCTGATTCTGGTGTAGGAAATGTGCAAGATGATCCTGTGATAACTTTTGTGTCAGAAACAAGAACTTAAAAAAAAAAAGTATTACAATAATGAGGTATTCCAAAACGGTACAAAATGAAAGTGCTCCCAAAAATCAAAGCTGTAGCTATCTGAGCAACAAAACACATGCAAAGTATGATTTGGTTTAATCTGGTTCACAGGGCAACTCTCAACCACTGAGCCATTGTCCCATGCTTTGCCCCATGCTTGCATAAGCAAATGATTGAGAAAATGTAGGATTCCAAATAATGTATATAGATATTTCATTCTCAAATAAAGTGGAGCTTAACTCTTTACTTACTCGGTGTCAGCAGTGCAAAATGAATTTCTCCCTGAAGGGGAAGGAGAAATAATCACTTTTACATTGGACACACATTATCTCATGCAGGTGATCAAGGTCAAGATGTCTACATCACAGTGATGTCAAGTTAATAGCATGTGTATACCGGATAGGTTGTGACAAAAAAAGACTCTTTCCATCTGTGGCCTTCCTTCCTAAAACCAGTAACCATGAGGAAAATCAAGTCTAACCATGAGGAAAATAATGAACAGATCTTACCTGAGGCAACCTTCTATAAATTACATGTTCATTACTGTTCAAAACAAGGAAAGTTGGAGAAATTCTCATTTCCAGAAGGAGCATGTGGAGACATGATGATTAAATGTCAGGCACCATGTGGAGTTTGGGGATTAAGGGAGGAAATTTCTGGAATAGAAGTGGGAAGTTAGGGAAAAATATGGAAATCTACATAAAATATTGATGTTATAATAATGTGTACACACTGATTTTTTCATTGCAATAAACAAACCTAATATAAGATATTAATAGAGGAAACTGGTTTTGGATTTATAAGTAAATTCTCTCTTGACACTTTTTTTATTAATCTAAAACTGTTCTAAAAAATACTTTGTTTAAAAAAATCAGTCATTTTTCTCCAATCTTAAATGATATTTTTATATAATATATCAAAGTTTTCATATATTTGTTTATGTGCTTCTGAGGTCGCTATGTGTCTGTTAGAGTTCCAAAAACATACCCTCTTAATTATTGTAGTTTTTAAGTAAGACTTGGTATTGAGTAGGACAGATTCTCTCACTTTGTACTTATACAGAGGGAGTTATGTACCCCGGACCTTTGCATATTCATATAAATTTGTGAGAGCCCTATGCCAGGTGCACTCAGAGTATGTTCCACTTTTATTTAAATTTCACAGAATCTATACTTCAGTTGGCAGATAATTCAAATCTTTTTCAATTTTGATTATTCCCAGCTAAGAACTAGGAAGACCTTTTTATTTGTTTAGGAGGCATTTTATGTCTTGTTTGTTGTTTATTTATTCATACATGTTTTCTATTGTGGATGCCGTTATAAAATGTTATACTTTTTTAAAATATATATATGTATATTTTATTAATTTTTTTTTACAGAGAGGAAGGGAGAGAGATAGAAAGTCAGAAACATCGATGAGAGAAAGACATCAATCAACTGCCTCCTGCACACCCCACTGTGGAGATGTGCCCGCAAGCAAGGTACATGCCCCCAGCCGGAATCAAACCTGGCACCTTTCAGTCTGCAAGCTGATGCTCTATCCACTGAGCCAAACCGGTCTTGGCAAAATGTTATACTTTTTAAGTTAAGTTTTTAAATATATTTTGATGTACATAAAAATTGTTATGTTGATTTTATATCCAGCAAATTCCCAGTGCTCTTTTTTTAAATATCTAGTGAAAGATGTTGTTTTTTTCATTTATATGGTGATTGCATTAATTATTATTTTTTAAAATGTTTAAGCAGCCTTGTATTCTTGGAAAAATCCAGATAGATGATCATTGTATATTACTTATTTTATACTTTGCTAGTGTGTTTTGTTAAGATTTAGGTTTTTCTTAAGTTGCACTTCTTGTGTTTTGGTATCATGGTTATAAGCATAAGAATATGAATTGGATAGAATCTCCACTTTTTCCTTCTCCAAAATAGTGTATGTGTGTGTGTGTGTGCATGCATGTGTGTGGTAATAAACAGAATTTCTGACGTAAAGTATATATACATATATATCTCCAAAAATGTATACACAGTTTGGTTTCTATTATTAATTTCAATGGATTACATCTGAAAAGAAAGAAATATAAATCGAGCTATCAGCTGTTGAAGTGTGTATACATTTTTTGGGTCACACTATATATGTCTATATATCCATACACACAGTCTCCACCTTATGGTGATTTGACTTATGATTTTTCTGACTTTACAATGGTGCAAAAAAATACACATTTAGTAGAAATTTTACCTCAAATTTTGAATTGTGATCTTTCTCCAAACTTACGATATCCCATTTGATATTCTCTTGTGATGCCAGACAGTTGGCAGTGAGCCACTGCTCAAAGTCAGCTATGCCATCTCGAAGGTATAAAAACAATACTATGTTCGATGATTTAGCCCAATTGTAGGCTAACACAAGTGTTCTGGCATGTTTAAGGCAGGTTAGGCTAGCTACAATGTTTGGTAGGTTAGGTGTACAAAATGCATTTTCAACTTGCAGTGGATTTATATGACATAACATCATTATAAGTAGAAGAGCATCTGTATACATGGTAGTAATAATTTATAGTTTTGCTGCATAAATTTACATTGATTTTACATGATTGAAATTCTTATAGCAGTTATCAATCTGATCTGAGTGAAGTATCTCATTGTGGTTTCATTATGTATTCTCTGGATTATGTGTAAGATTCCATGTGCTTTCACATAGTTATTGAGAATTTAGAATACCTAGCCTCTATTTTGTTATCTCTTCTGTGTTTTTTAATTGAGTTTTTTAAAATTCTTATTGCTTTGCAGGAATTCTGTATATATTTGGGGTAATAATCCTTAGTCATATATGTTGAACTGTTTTCTCTCAGTTTGTGGTTTATATTTTAATTAGAGGCCCAGTGCACAGAATTTGTGCATGGAGGTGTGTCCCTCAGCCCAGTCTGCATCTTCTCCAATCTGGGACCCCTCAAGGGTCGGGCCTAAACGGGCAGTTGGACATCCCTCTCACAATCCAGGACTGCCGGTTCCCAACTTCTCACCTGCCTGACTTCCTGATTACCACTAACCACTTCTGCCTGCCAGCCTGATCACTCTCTAACAATTCCCCTGCCAGAATGATTGATGCCTAACTGCTCCATTACCAGCCTGTTTGCCCCTAACTGCCCTTCCCTGCAGCCCTGGTCTCCCCAAACTGTCCATGCTGCAGGACTGGTCCCTAACTGCCCTTCCTTTCAGGCCTGGGTTCCCCCCAACTGCCCCTCCTTTCAGGCCCAGTTGCCCCCAATTTCCTTCCTCTGCTGGCCTGGTCACCCCTAACTGCTCTCCCCTGCCAGCTTTATTGCCCCCAAACGCCCTCCCTTGCAAGCCTGGTCCTTCCCAACTGCATTCCCCTGCTGGCATAATTACCCACAACTGTCCTTCCTTGAAGTCTTGGTCCCTCCCAACTACCTTCCCCTTCTGTTCATCTTGTGGCAGCCATCTTGTGTCCACACGGGGGCAGTCATATTTGACCATATGGGGGCAGCCATCTTGTGTGTTGGAGTGATGGTAAATTTGCATATTAATCTTTTATTATATAGGATACAGGCTTGGTGCACGGGTGGGGGCTGGATGGTTTGCCCTGAAGGGTGTTCCAGATCAGGGTGGGAGTTCTCTCAGGGCATGGGGTGGCCTGGGCAAAGTGGACTGTGGGGGTTTGCAGGCCAGCCACAACCCCAGTTATCAAAGCAAGGACCCTAGTATCTATGATTTGTTTATCTTCTATAATTGAAACTTCATGGCTTGAGTGGAGGCCTGGGCCTATGAAGGGTGTGTGGGAAGCTTGGCTTCCTCCATTCCCAGGGAAACCAAAGCCTCCTCCTGGCTCCGTGGCCATAGCTGTCTTATTTTGGTTAATTTGCATACCCCCTCCTGATTGGATGGTGTGTGTGGCTTGTGAGTATAGCAGAGTGATGGTTAATTTGCATATTAATCTTTTATTAGATAGGATGTTATTTATTTTGTTGTACAAGAGAGACAATATCATAAAATATTTCAATCTGGATTATAATCCTGTACTTTCATTTTTTTTAAAAATAATTTGTGGAACTAATTGGTGTAGCTCAGTGGTTGAGAGTTGACCTAAGAAATAAGTGGTCACAATCTGATTACTAATCAGGGCTCATGACTGAGTTGCAGGCTTCATTCCACTAAGGGGTGGGCAGGAGGCAGCTTATCGATGGTTTTCTCTCAGCATTGTTGTTTCTCTCTCTCTTTCTTTTTCTCTCTGAAATAAATAAAATATATATTTTTAAAAATAATTTCTATTCTGCACAGTTTCATAAAGATAGTATCCTATTTTCTATTATTATTTGGGAATAATGTTTAAACATATATGTCATTATTCTAGCTTAGAAATTTGTTTCATGTGGTATGATTGGTTCAACTTTATTATTCTCCCTATAGATAGCAAATTTTCTTATAACATCTATTGAGTGAATGTCTTCCTGGATTTGTAATGCTGCTTTAGCAAATAGATTGAAAGGTAAAAATTGCTTAGTTTCATTTTTTTTCTCTTCCCTTTGTCTACTAATTTACCAACACCATAGCATATTTTTATCATAGTTCTTGCTATCTTGTAGAACAATTTTCCTGTCTTATTCTTTTTTTAGTATGCTCATACTTTTTCTTGGCTTTTATTTGACATTACAAATGTTTAACTTTTTTTAACGATTCATTCTATTATCATTATATTTGATTCATTAGAATAAATACAAATATTTAGATTTAAATCCAACTTTCACTTCAGAAACTAAGCACCTTCAGAGACTCTAGAGGACTATCTTTGTTATTTCAAAAAGCATGGTTATGCTACTTTGTGACATGTATTTCATCATGGTATGATTTTATGATTAGTTCATTCAAAATAAATTCAGTGCTTCACCACACTATTGATGTGTCTTCAGGAAAATGCTACTGATGAATTTCAAATGACTAAAATATGCCCTTGTAAAAGCATCAAAAATTGGCTGCATGAACAGTTTTTTCCTGTAATTTTTTAAAGTCATGATACAGACTGCTGGCTTAAAAATCTTCTTCAAATAAACAAATATTCATAGAAATCTGAGTATAAATCTGATTATATATATGTATATGTGTGTATATATATATATATATATATATATATATATATATATATCCTATCTAGTAAAAGTGTAATATGCAAGTTAACTATCACTCTACGAAAAAAATGGTGACGTCCATAGACACAAGATGGCGGTGCCCAGTCCTCTCAGGCCCACCAGAGACCCCCAGTCCCAAACAGGGCTGTGGCCTGGGCTGTTGGCTTGGGAGGCGGCTTTGTCCCTGGTATGATTAGCTCCCAGCTGCAGCCTGGGCTGTGGGCCTGGGAGATGGCCATGACCTCCCCTTATCACCTAGTGTGATCCATTTCCAGCCCCACCTGGGCCATCGGTCAGGGAGGTACCTGCACCCCCCCCCCCTCATCCCCTGGCACAATCTGCTCCCAGCCCTGGCCCAGGGGCA